>PVIH01011320.1:0-69865 GCA_004025045.1 Sigmodon hispidus | reverse complement strand
TGTGTGGTTGTGTGGTGTGTGTGATTGTGGTGTGTGTGTGTTCTGTGTGTGTGGTTGTGGTGTGTGTGTGTGTGTGTGTGTGTGTGTGAAGGACAAGCTCTCAGATGGCAATACTGCCAAAAACAGCTAGAGAAGTTAAAGTGCATCTCAGTGAAAAGTCAGCATTTTCCCAAGTTTCTTTTCATTTTATTTCTTCCTCTTCTTCCACTATTTGTTTTTATTCTTTTAAGACATCATCTTACAGAACACAGGCTAGCTTTGGACCATCCTTATGTCTGAGGATGACCTTGAACTGATCTTCCTGCCTCTGGCCTGAACCACCAAGCTCTATTTCAAGTTCTCATTTCTATCTTTAGTTACACAGGGTGGTCTGGCTAACAGTTGAACACTGTTGCTTTGGATTTCTATAGTATTTTCATGCTGTCCCATCATAGCCCTTCTGAGCTGCTATGACAACCCCACAAATGATGAAATTCCCTTTTTCACAATTGGGAAGCTGGGGAGTTGAAGATGCAGATAGAAGCAGATCCGTTATCCAATGAGGTCTATTGCTGGTTCAGCGGCAGCTGAAGGACAGCTTCTTGTTCAGAAACAATTGTTTCTTTTGTGCTAGAAGGCAGAGCTTTCCCAGGTTTCTCCGATAAGGTCACAACCCTATTCCTGAGTCCTCTGCCAGAGGCCGTGGCTTCTAATTCTCCCATTGGTAGTGAGCATCCAGCATCAACATAGGAATGTGGGAAGAAAGATAAATGGTGCACAGAGTATGTCAAATGAAATCCCTTCATTAACACTACTTCATTTATTTCTTCTGGAACAAAACTGAAAAGGAGAAAGTGGAATTTAAGGGGAATGAAGATGTCACTGCTCTCATTGCAAAAGTGCAGATAAACAGTCACTACATAACTATAAATACTCACCTGGGAGAAAATATAAAATACCCGCCTGGGAGCACAGCATTCTGAGTGTGTGCTGTGGCGTGGTCAGCCATAAATATACTAAGCATTTCAAAGCATGCTCGTGTGTGTGTGTGTGTGTGTGTGTGTGTGTGTGTGTGTGTGTTGTCATTATGTAAGTGAGTTTTATAGCAGAGGGGGAAGGGATGATGACCATTAATCAGATATTTATGTTGGACAAATATGTTTTTATTCACATAGTTACAGGGTATCTATTATATGCAATAGTAGTACTGAATAAAATGTACTCCATGACCTGCAGGAGTGTACACTCTGAAAAAGGAAACAGACACAAAAATAAAGAGATAGCTATCAGGGCACTGGTCAAATGAACAAACAGCTCTGGAAATTCTAGGGGAGCCATTTATTGTCCTAATGGGAAAGAGGTGAAGATTATTCAATAGGCTTCTGTCTTGGTCAACATTAAAGTAAAGAGTAGAGCAGTATACCTCTAGACAGCTGAGACAGCCCAGCCATGCCTTAGCAGGGTTCTGAAACTCCTGTGAGAGCATGTCTGTTCTACTCTGGTTGTCAGGGGGTAGAAGGGTTGACTAAGGAGATCAGATACAAAAGTGGCAATGCAGTAGGGGTGGGTGCTACAAGGATCAAAATGGAAGCCAATTAAAAATTACCCGGAAAGCTACCATCCTTAGCTACATGTTTTAACACCATAGACAAAGTCACACATGTTAAGGTATCTCTTTTAAAATAGTTATCATTTTAAAATGATATGTGCATGTGTGTGCCTGTGTGGTTATGTGCATGAGTACAGGTAAGGGCATGAGTGGAGGTGGAGCTAATGATGTGGGTGTGGTGCAAGTCCTCAGCAAGAGCAGAATATGCTGTTAACCACTGAGGTGGTTTCCTGGTCCCATAGGAAACTTTGCTAAAGTCCAAGTATGTTCAACAGTTTCTTAGAACTTGCAGTGCCAGAGTAGTCTTATACAACAGTCTGATTCCTGTCATTGGTTCCTGTCGATAGTTGCCCTTGGGGAAGCATCAAGGACAGGAGGTAACTGCCTCCACTGCTTCTTCCACAGATACACACCAGTCCCTGGGGAGAGAGAGAGGAGGCAGGATGCTCAGTTTATGTGGATTATGGAGTAGCTGAACTGGCCTGCAGGAAGGGAACAGAGAACAGAGAACTGAATACAGTGGAAGGGGAAACTGAGGCAGTGTGCTTGCTGCTGAGCCACTGACACAAAAGAAAGGTAATGTAAGCAGGGCCCATACAAAAATCGATTGATCCTATGCATCGATCCTATGCACAGAAAAATGACATTAGCAAGAACTTGGCCATGACTCAGTATCAGAAACATTTTTATTGATTCCTTGGAAATTTCACATCATGCACCCCAACCCCACTCATTTCCCAGTCCTTTCATGACTCCTCCACCCTTATGACCTCCCCACACATACAAAAGAAAAAATTACTTTGATGCTTTGTCTCTCCACCTCTCCATCAGATATCCATTCCTTTAGTGGCCTTGGGAATCACCATTTTGCTGAACAACTTTACTTGTAAATGTCCATTGCAATAAGTCATTAACCTTTATGCACACACACTCTCTTTCACACACACACACACACACACACACACACACACACACACTACTGAGAATAGAACTTAGGGCTTTGTGTAAGGCAAGTGGTATACCACAAAGCCACATCTCCAGCTCTCTTTCAACTTTTTGTTTTGAGGCAGGGTCTCACTTAATTGCCTAGTTTAACTTGAACTCACTGTGAAGCTGAAGCAGGTCTTGAACGATCTACCCTTATGGCCCAGGCCCTGCATAGGGGGAACTACAGATCTAAAACACCATGCCAGCCAGCACCCTTGATAGCTGCTAAATAACTGGTGTCATGACCATGCATGTGCACTCACATATGTTCTGTGTGTGTTCATGCAGAGAGGTATGGGTGCATTCTTGTGTGTGTACAGGCATGGAAGTGTGTGTATTGATCTGTGCATGTGGCAGACACATTGTTTTCAAGTGGGAATCAGCCAGTAGCACTTAGAGACATAGATCTCTGCCACCAACACCATCAGAAGAGGAATGAGATAGCATGACTCGTGGGGAGTCACCTGGGTGAGCTCCATATTTCTCTAGGTATTTGAGAGGGCCAAGTCTCCATGGTGACAAAAGAGTCTGCAAATAGTGATTTATGACCATTGTTGTGACTCCATTTTTATGACCCCAGCAGCCTTGTAAGTGAAGGAGATTGAAGATTTTATGGAGAGGAGAGACTAGGACTCAGACTCAGGTCCCTGGAGCTGATAGTTTTATGATGTTTTTCACATTTGCTCATCCTGTTAGCATCACCCATCACCTGGAAAAGCTACCTTTGATGCCAAAGAACCCACCTGCACCATGGGGTGGTTCTTTGGTGTCACACACAGTGGGCATGCAATGGATTTTAAAGAATCTGATCATGGTCAACCCTATTACATTGTTGAGGGCAGGTGCTGTAATTCACTTACGCTCTTCAGGGAAACCATAGTAGCAGCAGTCTTTGAGGAAGGTAATCCCTACATGGGTCAATGGGTTTTAGTATCCAGCTTTTTCTCATTCTCTGTGCCTGTGAGTTTGATCTTGTAGAGACAGAGGGAATTTAAAGTCACAAACTTCTATAGCCAGCCAGATATGAGATAAAGGTGTTTTTTTTTTTTTAAATAGACAAAGGCATCAATATTATTGCTGGTAACTATAGATTTTTAAAATGGTTTTCAGAGTCAATAATAGTCATTTCAAGTGCTGTTGTACCATAATGCTTTCTCTAAGAATTGCTAGACATTAGCAGAAAGGAACAGGCTTTCCTGGCTCTCAGTGTCTCTTCCCCTCTGCCCACATGGGCAGGCACTAGATAGCTTTGGGTTCAGAAAGGAAATCTGACCATCAGGCAGAACAAAAGATCTCATAGTTGTATTCACACACCCCTGCTTTCCCGGGAACTTCATCTACCATCTTCCCTTAAAGACAAAAGAGCAAAGGGATGTTTTCTTTGAACTCAGTTTATGTAGGAAGGGCTTGGGAACCAAAAAGAGGCAGGTGTGTATAGGGTGAGGAGGGTGATCTACCAGCTTTTGTAGAATGTCAGGAATGTTGTAGACCGAATAAGGAAATTTGAATAAGGTCAGAGAGTTCTGGAGATAACAGGACAAGCCAGCCCTCTTTTAAATGTTGAGCATTTTAAATATTTTGTGAAGTGACCCATATATACCAACACAGAACCTAGTCAAAGCCCAGGTGATTTCTTCTAGAAGAAAGAGAAAGAATGTCAAGTAGCCAGGAGCAAGTAGTGGTGTTTGATTCATCAAGTTCATGCTTACGTGAAGTCTGTGTATGCTGGAGTGGAGGGAAGGTGCTCTATACCAGTGTCTCCTAAAGTATATCAATGGTGCAAGATGTCCTGTCTCCCTAATCATGTGACTGTGTGATTGCAAGAATTACCAAAGCTGGAGTTAACAATGGTGGGGAGGGGGGTGGAAATGAAGTCATTGAAATGAACTGATGGGGATGCTGACAGCAGGCGTCCCTCACTCTTTTAGCTTGGGTGGTCATCCTCTCCCTCCTTCCGGTTCAGGCAATTATCCCCTGAGATATCCACTCCCCAGAAACTACTCTGATTCTTTTAAATTGTGATTATCCAAGAGCTAATTATTAGCTTTTGCACCATTGGTGGCTTTTTCTTGCCTTCCGTGTCCCTCCTGCTGGCATCCATTTCCCTGTCATTAGCACTTCCACCAGAGACTAGGGACAGAGCAGCAGAGAAGGCCGGCCAGGCTCCAACCAGCCCTGAAGTTGGCAGACGATTCACGCACAGGTTCCTGGTAGAAGGGATTAAAAACTGAGGTTCACTGTGACCCAAGTCCTATCATTTGCAGAGACACTGAGGATGGCCGGGCAAAACATTATGTCAATAGTTTTCCATCAGCATGCTGGTAGTTGGTAGAATGAGGTGGGTTTCATCCTTATCTGGCCAGTCCTGGGTCTCCTGGTGTCTCAGCTGCTGCCAGGCATAAGGTAACATTTGTATTGATTCAGTTTATTTAGAGACCCCATTTTGAGAATGGCTTTTTGGATTAAAATCTACATGAACCCCTTTTCTAGCCATTTAAACTTGCATTTTTTTTTTTTTTTTTTAATGTGGCGGGTTTTGTGGTTCTGCTGCCTCAGCATCCCCTTCTGCTTCAATCACGGAAACTGGCTGAGTTTGGGGAAAACAGAAATAATCTCCAAGTCTCTTTGGCTTATGAGCCTCAAAACTTCAGCCCTTCTAAAGGGATTTGTGGGCATCAAAGAATTTAGAAAACAAAAACAAAAACAAAAACCCAGCAAGATACACGGAGCGAGATGTACCTTAGAAGGGGGATTTGTGGGCATCAAAGAGCAAAAATAACATTGAGAGACACAGAAGGGGATGTAGGCATGCCTTCCAGTAGGCTAGAAGTCAGTAGATCTCAGAAGTGTCTGTGAGGTGTGCTTTGGCAAAAGAACTTTAACTCCAAGCATGACTCAGAAGGTTACTGTACCTGGAAAGCTTTGTGTCCAGGGAAAGAATTAGAATTCAGGAGTAATTGGATACCTCAACATTAGTATTTCCACTGTACCTTCATATAAGATCTCAGGGGAAACTCCCAAAAGGAGCTGATTGATTGTCGTGCCATTGTATGACATAAGGACAGCAGTCATCATTCTCAAGGAAGCTGTTTTCTATGCATTTCAGAGTAAATCATACCACTGATATTTATATAACTGACAGATGAATCTGTGATGGATATGGTTTTGAAGTACATCTCAAGTAACTATTTACAGCAGTTCATGGGTGGAAAGCTTGGTTCTCAATGTTCAGTGTTCAAACTTCAGCTGACGAAGTCATTAGGGCATTGCACTCATAAACCAGTTAGTCTACTGGTGGAGTTACAGCCTAGTGGGTTTGAAGGGAGAGGCTTTGTCAGGAAGGTGAGCTCTTTCTGCTTCCTGGCTGCTATGGTGTGAGTCGCTTTCCCTATCACATGCTCTCTATGCTGGACCAAAACCAGGAGCCCTCCACAATCCCTCTTCTGTCCTTCAAGGTTGGTGCCTCCATTGCCTTGGGTATTTTGACACAGTGATAGAAAGTTAAATAACACAAATTATAAAAGGGCTGAGGAAATAGTTCAATGTGAGGACCAGAGTGAATTCCCAGAACCTATATACAAGCTGGGCAGGTACTAGATTCCCACCTGTAGTTCTAGCATTTAGGAGGCAAAGACAGGATTAGAGACAATTTGGGTAGCTAGACTAGCTGAGTTGGTGAGATGAAGGTTCAGGAACACCTTGCCTCAATAAACACAGTGAAGAGTATTTGAAGAAACCACTCAATATCAATTGCTAGTCTGTGCATGCATGATTGCCCCCACACATGCAAATGTGCACATACACATGTAAGTAAACAGCCCATAAATAAACATGTAAAAATTTAAGAACATATCTTTACAAAAGGCAAATTTCAAAATGTATCAAAACCCCTGTGTCTATGTTTATACACATATATATTTACACATATAAATGTGTATATATTCCCCAAATTCTACTTTAGGAATGTTTACCATAATGATGGACACATTCAAAGATTTAATTAAATTAAAGAATGCTTATGAGGGTAACACTGTTAACTTATTTTTCTTTTTCTAAATTTTGCTTGGTGTGGTATGATTTGCTTATAAAATATTAAGTATAGAGTTTTCATAGTTTCAAAAAGTGCATCTATGTAACTTACATGTTTGCAACATATAGCATATTTCTGCCATTCCAAAATATTCATTAATACCCCTCCCCACTCATCTCACCATGAATAACAACTATTCTGATTTTATCATCACAGTTCAGTTTCCCATGGAAAACTATGTGACAGTATTAAATGTAGTTTTTTTTAAATCTCATTTTTGGGGGTCTTTGGACCTGGGAAGATGGCTCAATGGATCAAGTCTTTGCTGTGCAAACTGAGGAACTGTATTCAGATACCCAGAACCCTGTAAAAACCCTGGTGTGGTAGCAGATATCTATAAACCCACCCTAAGAAAATGGAGACAGGAAAACATCTGGATTCACTATTCAGCCAGCTTGCCCAGCCAATCAGAAAGCTCTGGGTTCTGTGAAAGGCCTGACTCAAAAAGTAAAAACAGGCAGAGAAGGTATAAAGGGAGGTATCTGACATCAGCCTTTGTTTTACACACACACACACACACACACACACACACACACTCACATTCCATTCTCTGAGAACCACTACTCTGAGCTGTTATAGGCTTGTACCTCTAGGCCCTTAAGTCTAGCAAAGACAAAATCCAAATACTTCCCCAGGAAAGAGGAAGTGACAGGATTTTCTTTCAGGCAGAATTTGCCCAGGTGTCTTTGTCACCCTTAAACAAGGAAGAGTAGAAGCATGTGGCATTTTCTTTTCTTCTGTGAGCTCATCATTTCAGATATTGCTTAAAAAGAAATGATTCTACCTGGACCCAACTTGGGCAGTGACATGGTCAATGCCAGCCAGACTACGCTGTGTGAATAGAAAACCTTTCATCAGCTCACCTTAGTCTATTTACCTTTAACTAATCCCACTTGTCCAAATCTTTAGAATCTGGGAAACCCTCAAGTCCTGATAACATGGAAGGATGTTTGACTATCTGCCCTATCCAGCCTTTTGCTTACCCTGCCACTGTCAGATTAAGGAAGTCTTCATGCCCCAGATAAAGCATAGACCTCTGTTTCTTTTTTTTTTCTTTTTTTAAAAACTTTATTATTTATTTATTTGCCTTGGTGTTTGCCTGGAACTGGAACTACAGACAGTTGTTAGCTGCCATGTGGGTGCTGGGAATTGAACCCGGGTCCTCTGGAAGAGCAGACAGTGCTCTTAACCACTGAGCCATCTCTCCAGCCCCAGACCTCTGTTTCAATGTTTGCTTTCCCCAAACCTACATAGAGTGAACACTAAATGACCTATCAATCACTGACAGTAATGACATATCACTGTGGCCATATGCATAGTGTTTCCCTTATGTCATTTCTGCTATTAGTGTTAAGAATGATTTTTTAAGAGAAAGAAAGAAATCATACTTTGATTCCCCTTACTTACATAAATGGCACAGGCTGAGAATGCTGCATGGGTCTCCTGTGCCTTCCCTCCAAACTGAGACAGAGCATGATGAACATTTACCAAAAGTCAACAAATAGAATTGATTATACTGAGATTCCAGCACCCAGACCACTCTTCCAGAGAGTTGCTCTCCAGGCCCAGGGTCAATCCCTAGAGTCTGATCTCAGCTCCCCCTAGCAGACAGGAGTAGGGTTTGGCTGTGAGGGGCTCCTCCAGCCACACCTACAAGAGGGGACATTGCATGGCCAGCCCCGCCTCCAACTGCATCAGCAGAGAAGGACTGAGGATTTGAAATTCAGATCCTGTCCAGAGGTAAGCAGATTGCAGCATCCAGACTACTCTTCCGGAGAGTTGCTCTCCAGGACCAGGGTCACTCCCTAGAGTCTGACCTCAGCTCTCCCTAGCAGACAGGACTAGGGTTTGGCTATAAAGGGTTCCTCCAGCAACACTTAAAAGAGGGGACTTTACATGGCTGGGCCCTGCCTCCAACTGCATCAGCAGAGAAGGACTGAGGATTTGAAATTCAGACCCTTGTCCAGAGCAGAGTCAGAGATCGAGCAGACCACTTGCTCAGAGGAGACAAGGGACACAGAAGCCATCTTGCCATAACTGACTAGAAGCTAACTAATTGTGAACCACTGAAGCCATGGGCAGACAGCAGTTCAAAAATACATATAACAAAATAAAGAACAACAAGGCAACACCAGAAGAAAGTGGTGGTTCTACAACTACAAGACCTGAACAGAGCAGTGAAGAGGAAACAGAAGGAAACAAAACCAAAACCACCTTTATGAAGATTACTGAAGCCTTCAAAGAAGATATAAAAAATTCCTTTAAAGGAAAAGAAGAAAATACAACAAAAAATTAGAAGAGATGAACAAATCCATGAAAGAAAACCAAGAAAAAAAAAACCAAAACATGAAAGAAACATTCCCAGAACTAAAAACTGAAATAGAAGCAATAAAAAAAGGCACAAAATGAGAAAAAGGTGGAAATAGAAAATCTGAAGAAAAGAGCTGGAACTACAGGTAGAAGCATAACCAACAAAATCCAAGAGATGGAAGACAGAATCTCTGGAGAGGAAGACTCAGTAGCAGAAATAGATACATCAGTCAAAGAAAATACTAAAACCAAAAAGGCCATAACCAAAAGTGTTCAGGAAATCTGGGACACCATGAAAAGACCTAACCTGACAATACTAGGAATAGAAGAAGGAGAAGAATACCAACTCAAAGGCACAGATAATATATTCAATAAAATTATAGAAGAAAACTTCCCTAACTTAAAAAAGGAAATGCCTATAAAGATACAAGAAGCTTAAAGAACACCAAATTGATATGACCCCTCCAAAAAAGTCAGTGTGCCACATAATAACCAAGCCACAAAACATACAGAACAAAGAAAAAATTTTAAGAGCTGAAAAACCAAAGGGCCAACTCACATATAAAGGCAGACCCATCAGAATAACTCCTGACTATTCAATGGAAACAATGAAAACAAGAAGGGCCTGGTCAGAAGTTATACTGAAACAATACCTATCTACCAATCCACCACTACAGAAAACATTAGAGGGAAAACTCCAACCTAAGGATCCCAGATGCACCCATGAAAACAGAAACAATCAATAATCCTACAGAAGAAAAGCCCAGAGAAAGAAAATATATACAAGCTACCACCAAAAAATAGCAGGAAACATCAATCAGTAGTCAATAATATCCCTTAATATCAATGAACTCAACTCACCTATAAAAAGACACACACACATTCTGGGAATGGGTGCTATCTGCAGAGCGTATCCCCAAATACTCTGTAGTAGACAGAGATAAACTCTGACTGCCAAGGTCCCCCCAGCTGCTGCTGAGGGAATTTGCATGGCTACCCACCTCCAACTGAGCAAATGGATAAGGACTGGGGACCCTGAAGGACAGACTCAGACCCCACCCAGAGGTGAGAAGGGTTCTGTAGGCCTGAGAACCTGTATCCCTGCCAGGGAGAGTTGAGCTCCCATTGGTTCCGGTTTCGGGACCAGGTGCTGTCTGCAGAGCTTGTCCCCATGCACTCTGTAGCAGACAGAGATGAACTCTGACTGCCAAGGTCCCCCCAGCTGCTGCTGAGGGAATTTGCATGGCCACCATCCTGCCTCCAATTGGTCAAGCAGAGAAAGATTGAAGACTTGAAATTCAGTTCCCTGCCATGAACAGAGGTAGAGATAGAGCAGACCTTTTCCTCAGAGGTGACAGGAGGCACACAAGCCCGAGTGCCACAACTGACCAGGAGCCACCTAATCATGAACCACTGAAGCCATGGGCAGATGCCAGTGCAAAAAATTACATAATAATATAAAGAACAACAAGGTAACTCCAGAAGAGAGTGGCGATCCTACAAATACAAGATCTGAACTGAGCAATGAAGAGGAAACAGAAGGAAGCAACACCAAAAATTCCTTTTTGATGATCATCGAAGCTCTAAAAGAAGATATGAAAAAAAGGCTTAAAGAAATAGAAGAAAATACAAACAGAAAATTGGAAGAGATGAACAAATCTATGAAAGAAACATGCCAGGAACTAAAAGCTGAACTAGAAGCTGAAATAGAAGCAATAAAAAAGGCACAAAATGAGGCAAAGATGGAAATAGAAAACCAGAAGAAAAAAACTGGAACCACAGATACAAGCATAATAAACAGAGTTCAAGAGATGGAAGACAGAACCTCTGAAGTGGAAGACTCAGTAGCTCAAATAAATATATCAGTCAAAGAAAATACTAAAACGAAAAAAGCCATAACTCAAAATGATCAGGAAATCTGGGACACCATGAAAGACCTAATTTGAGAATAATAGGAATAGAAGAAGAAAAATACCAGCTCAAAGGCACAGATAATGTTTTCAATAAAATCAGAGAAGAAAACTTTCCTAACCTGAAGAAGGAAATGCCTATAAAGATACAAGAAACTTACAGAACACCAAATAGATATGACCCCCCCAAAAAAGTTTGCGCGCCACAGTATAATCAAGCCACAAAACATACAGAACAAAGAAAAAAATTTAAGAGCTGCAAAAGAAAAGGGCCAACTCACATATAAAGGCAGACCCATCAGAATAACGCCTGACTATTCAATGGAAAAGATGAAAGCTAGAAGGGCTTGGTCAGAAGTTATACAGACGCTAAAAGAGCATGGCTGCCAAACTAGAATACTATACCCTGCAAAATTATCAATCACCATAAATGGAGTAAACAAGATATTTCATGACAGAGTCAGAGTGAAAGAATATCTATCTACCAATCCAGCACTACAGAGAGTATTAGAGGGAAAACTCCAACCTAACGACCCCAGATACAACCATGAATCCACAAACAATCAATAATTCCACAGAAGAATACTCCAGGGAAAGGAAATACAAACAAGTTACCACCAAAAATGGCAGGAAATATCAATTAATGGTCGCTCATTTCCCTTAATTTCAACGGACTCAACTGTCCTATAAAACATCACACACTAACAAGATGGATACAACAACAGAAGCCATCCTTCTGTTGCCTACAAGAAACACACCCCAACCGCAAGAACAGACACAGGCTTAGAATAAAGGGATGGGAAAAGATTTTCCGGTCAAATGGTCCTAAGAAATGAGCGGGGTTGCAATCCTAAATCCAGCGCCTTAGACTGCTCGGCCACGCTACCCTTGGGTTGCAATCCTAATATCTAACAAAGTAGACTTAAAGCTAATAGCAATTAAAAGGGACCAAGATGGTCATACTTATACATCACAGTAAAAATTGGTCAAGAGGAGATTTCAATCCTGAATATTTATGTCACTAATATAAGGGCACCTACTTATGTAAAAGAAACACTGCTAAAGCTCAAATCCTTCATCAATTCTTACACCCTAATAGTGGGAGACTTCAATACTCCACTTTCAACCCTGGATAGGTGAACCAGGCAGAGACTCAACAAAGAAATAAGGAGTCTAAAAGAGGTTATGATGCAAATGGATTTAATAGATATCTACAGAAGCTTCCACCCAAATGCAAAGGAATATACATATTTCTCAGCTCCTCATGGAACTTTCTCCAAAACTGACCACATAATTGGTCATAAAGCAAATATCAACAGATACAAAAAAATGGAAATAATCCCTTGTAACATATCTGACCACAAGGGCCTAAAGCTAGAGTTGAACAACATCAAAAAACAAAGAAAGCCTATCAACTCATGGAAACTAAACATCACTCAGCTGAACCATCTCTGCGTCAAGGAAGAAATTAAGAAAGAAATCAAAATCTTCCTAGAATTTAATGAAAATGAATCCACAACATATCCAAACTTGTGGGACACAATGAAAGCAGTCTTAAGAGGAAAATTCATAGTGATAGATGCCTACATGAAAAACCTAGAGAAATCCCACACTAGAGACCTAACAGCTCAGCTGAAAGCCTTAGAACAATTAGAAGCAAACTCACCTAGAAGGAGTAGACGGCAGGAAACAATCAAACTTAGAGCTGAAATCAATAGAATTGAAACAAAAAGAACAATACAAAGAATCAATGAATCTAGGAGTTAGTTCTTTGAGAAAGTCAACAAGATAGATAAGCCCTTAGCCAAACTAATCAAAAAACAGAGAGAGAGTGTTCAAATCAACAAAATCAGAAATGAAAAGGGAGACATAACAACAGACCCCCAGGAAAAGAGAATTATCAGATCATATTTTGAAAATCTGTATTCCACAAAAATGGAAAACCTAGAAGAAATGCACAGTTTTCTGGACAGGTACCATCTGCCAAAATTAAATGAAGATCAGATTAATTACCTAAACAGACCTATAACCATTAAGAAAATTGAAGCTGTCATTAAAAACCTCCCCAAAAATAAAAGCCTGGTCCAGATGATTTCAGTGCCGAATTCTAACAGACATTCAAAGAAGTATTACTACTGTTACTCCTCAAACTATTTCACACAGTAGAAACTGAAGGAATATTGCCAAATTCCTTTTATGAGGCCACAATTACCCTAATACCCAAGCCACTCAAAGACACAACAAGAAGGAGAATTACAGACCATTTTCCCTCATGAATATTGATGCAAAAATTCTCAACAAAATTTTGGCAAACAGTATACAACAATATATACAAAATATCATCCACCACAACCAAGTAGGTTTCATCCCAGAAATGCAGGGCTGGTTTAACATATGAAAAACTGTAAATGTTATCCATCGTATATACAAACTAAAGGAACAAAACCACATGATCATATCCTTAGATGCTGAAAAAGCCTTTGACATAATCCAACATTCCTTTATGATTAAAGCCCTGCAGAGATCAGGAATACAGGGAGAATACCTAAATATAATAAAGGTGATTTACAAGAAACCGACAGCCAGTATCAAACTTAATGGAGAAAAACTCAAAGCAATCCCACTAAAATCAGGAACTAGACACGGATGTCCTCTCTCCCCTTATCTAATCAATATAGTTCTGGAAGTTTTAGCTAAGGCAATAAGGGAATGAAAAGAGATAAAGGGGATACAAATTGGAAAAGAAGAAATGAAACTATGTCTATTTGTAGATGATATGATTGTATACATAAGTGACCCACAAAATTCTTCCAAGGAACTGCTACAGCTGATAAACACCTTCAGCAATGTTGCAGGATACAAGATTAACTCAAAGAAATCAGTAGCCCTTCTATACACTAAAGATAGAAGATCTGAAAAAGAAATAAGGGAAACGTTACCCTTCATAATAGCTGCAAATAGTATTAAATACTTTGGAGTAACTATAACCAAAGAAGTTACAGACCTATTTGACAAAAATTTTAAATCATTGAAGAAAGAAATTGAAGAGGATATCAGAAAATGGAAAGCTCTCCCATGTTCCTGGATTGGTAGGATCAACATAGTAAAAATGGGAATTCTACCAAAGGCAGTCTACAGATTCAATGCACTGCCCATCAAAATCCCAACACAATATTTTACAGAACTTCAAAGAGCAATACTCAATTTCATTTGGAGTAACAGGAAAGCCAGGATTGCCAAAACAATTTTACTCAACAAAAGAACCTCAGGAGGTATAACCATCCCCTACTTCAAGTTATACTATAGAGCTACAGTAATAAAAGCAGCCTGGTACTGGCATAAAAACAGACTTGTGGATCAATGCAATTGAATTGAAGATCATGACATTAACCCAAAAACCTATGAATACCTGATCTTCAACAAAGAGGCCCAAAATATTCAATGGAAAAGATAGCATCTTCAACAAATGGTGTTGGCATGGCTGGTTGGTAGTGTGTAGAAAAATGCAAATAGATTCATGCCTGTCACCCTACACAAAACTGAAATCCAAGTGGATCAAAGACCTCAACATAAACCCAGTCACTCTGAACTTGATAGAAAAGAAAGTGGGAAATATCCTCCAACAAATTGGCACAGGGACCACTTCCTAAATATAACACCAGTGGCACAGACACTAAGAACAACAATGTATAAGTGGAACCTTCTGAAACTGAGAAGCTTCTGTAAAGTCAAAGACATAGTCAATAGGACAAAACAACAGCCTACAGAATGGAAAAAACTTTCCACCAACCCTACAAGTGATAGAGGACTGATCTCTAAAATATATAAAGAACTCAAGAATCTAGAGCCCAAAACCTTGAATAACTCAATCAAAAAATGGGGTTCAGATCTAAAAAAGGGAATTCTCAGCAGAAGAATTACGAATGGCTGAAAGACACCTGAAAAAGCGCTCATCATCTTTAGCCATCAGAGAAATGCAAATCAAAACAACTTTGAGATACCACCTAACACCTGTCCGATTGGCTAAGATAAAAGACACAGATGACAGCCTATGTTGGAGAGGATGAGGAGCAAGGGGATCAGTCCTCCATTGTTGGTGGGAGTGTATAAGCTTGTTCAGCCACTCTGGAATGCAGTATGGCGGTTTCTCAGAAAATTGAGAATCAGTCTCCCCAAGGACCCAGCAATACCACTTCTGGGTGTATACCCTAAAGAGGCACAGTCACACTCCAAAGGCATTAGCTCAACTATGTTCATAGCAGCATTATTCATAATAGCAAAAACCTGGAAACAACCTAGATGCCCCTCAACTGAAAAATGGATTAACAAACTGGTACATCTACACAATGGAGTACTACTCAGCAGTAAGAAAAAATGATATCCTAAAATTTGCAGGCAAATGGATAGATTTGTAGAATATCCTTCTGAGTGAGATGTCACAAACCCAGAAAGATAAGAACGGGATGTACTCACTCATTAGTGGACTCTAAACAAAATAAGAAAAAGCAAAGCATGTTCAAGCTGCAAACCACAACCACTGAACAGCTTGGGATCTGAAACACCTTGGACTGGCACCTTGGATGCCACTTCTTCTAGAGGAACACCTGACTCAGTCTTGATGTTGGGGCAAGGAAACTGGATGTGACAGGAGTGGATGCTGAACTGAGCAATATTGGGACCTTGGGACCTCCTGCCCTTGCTGGGGAGAAGATGGGGAGATGTGGTGAACAGAGAGTGAATGAAGGGGGGGTAGGGTTAAGGGATCTTGAACAAGGATATACACAGATAGAAAATGTGACTTTATTCATAATAAAATAAATAAAATAAAAAAAATTGATTATACCACAGGCAACAAAGAGGGCCTACTTCTTATATGCCACTATGCTTACTTAGGATACTGGGGTATCAGTCCACTTTGTCAATGGTCTTGCTACTAGCCCACTTCCTAAAGCCACACCAGAGAGGGGCAGGTTTTTGGTGCTGGAAGCATGCTTACAAATTCTGAAACTGCTAATTCCCAGGGAGCATTTGATTATGCTAAGTAGTCAGCTTAATGAAATTCCATCAAACACAATAGAAAAAGCAATATTTTTCTTTTGTTCTTTTTTATCCATTTTCACATTTTAACAAATGTTATTTCCTGAAATGGATATTTAGATACACTCACTGCTGAAATATTTCATTATTACTTTGCAATCTATTAGCCAGCTTGCTTATTGTATTAATATTCAGAACAAGGATCACTGGAAATGACATTTATTTGAGAAAATTAGGAGAGAACGCTTCAGAATTAAACAACTTAATCCTTGTTTCTGATTGCAGCTCACCATAGTCTGCATAGTTTCCCAACTCCCCGGTGGCCTGCATCCAGTTCTCTCTGTGGCAGGCTCTTTGCCTAGGTGTTGGGAGTGTTGGGGGGGGGCTGTTTCAGGAGCCAGAACTTACTCTAGCCATGTACCTCCGCCATTAAATTCTTATATACTGTTCCTACATCCTCAGGAAGTCCTGTGCCCTCCTCCAGAGTGCTTGATTTTGTACAGTTGTGTGTGGCAAGAGGTCATTCACAGGTATTGTGAGTTTCTTCCTCTTGCACACTGGAATGATTTATTCCAACAAGCACTTTTCTGTGATTTCTGTTGAAGTGTGTGGCTTTTGTTCTCCTGACATCCCTCTTCCTTACACTTCTCTCCACCTTTTTCCAACCCCAGGAAGAGTGAGCAGAGAATCCAGCTAAGACACTATAGAAAATTGTTTTTTTACCAGTGAGTGATCCAGCCATGAGCTGAATGTTACCTAGTTTTAAATTGCTTCTGTATGTGCATGGCACCACAAGAGTTTTAGACAACTAAATGAGGTATTCTGTTTCTATTCACAGCTATGCTCCTAAATGTCTACATTCAGTTTTCACCTACCAGAAGCTGGCCCTTCACAGGCTAGCAAGCTTAAATATCTCAAAAAGAATAATTAAGGTAGAAAATCAGGCAATTGGCAAGCTCCTAAACATCTAGAGTCCAGAGTAGACCACAAGGCAAGAGCACAAGTTACCTGTGCTCCTTTAAATAATCCACAAGGCTCACAAAGCTGATTCTGTAACAACACATCCTTTTGTTCTGGAGAACTGAGCCTGTGACATCGTAAGGAGAGGTAAAGGATCAAAAGCCCAGAATCAGGAACTGTAATTTAAAACTGAGCGACATCTTTGTGCATGAGAAATTAAGTAATGACTGGATGGTATCACAAGATTTGAAGTCAGGTCCAGCAAGGTGCCAACATTCCTGCCTTCAGGAAGATGGTGTCAACTGCTTCTTCTGTTGGTAAATCCCTGCCTTCCTCTTTTGCTCAGTCTCCCAAACAGCTTCCTTGGGCAGATTCTTCTACTCACCACGACTGAAAGGCTTCACATCATGTAACCTCTTAACCTTCCATTGCCATAACATACGTGGTTGTCCTGTTTGCTCCAAGAGTATCTGTACTTAATCCAACTGGAATTGCACATTAATGTTTCTTAAGCTCCAGCTAGTGTGCTATGCCCTGCATACAGTGTCTCCTTTAGACATCCTGGCAACTATTTAGACAGATACTATCAATACACTTGATTTTCAGAAACAAGATAGAAATGTAGGAATGCTAGAAACCTACCAGGTAATGAGATCCTGCCTGTTTTTGAAGATCTGTAGGCTGCTATTGGATGCAGCACTGTGATGGGGATGCAGGCAGGTGGTGAATGAGACATTTTCTTCAGTGGTGTAGCCACTAGTAAGTCGCCTGTGCTCCTTTAAATAACCCTGCACCACAACCCCTTGCTCATGCAGGCATCTGTAATTAAACTCTGAGTCATACACACGCACACACAAAGAAAAAGAGAGAGAGAGAGAGAGAGAGAGAGAGAGAGAGAGAGAGAGAGAGGGAGAGGGAGAGAGAGAGAGAGATCAAAGAAGGGTACTAGTTGTGGAGAGGAATGGATTCAGAGAGATTGAAAAGGGTACAACAACAGGTCATAATGAAGTGAATGTGCTCAAGATACACTATTTGCATAATTAAATTGTCAAAACTTTAATTAATAATGCTAAAAGACTATGGATCCAGAACCACCACATAGTTACAATAGTCTAGATCTCTGTTCCGAACTTCAAGGACACATTCTGTCCTCCACTCAGAGGTGTTTCCAGAAATTCAACATCTTAATCAATATATTGGTGGATTAAAATACTATATATATGAGTGTGTAGAGTGTTACACAAGTATGCAAGTATGTGTATAAGTTTAGCTGACACCCATTTGTCCTCAGGACAATCATTATGTTTTCTTACATGGCCATTCTTTACACTTGACTCAGAGTCAAACCTAACTTTCAGAGTTTCAATGCTGGTTTCTTCCTCATGATCAATAATGGAAATATAAACAGGTTTCAGAAATGATTCCTTGGGTGTATAACAAATCACATCTCGATTTCCTTCAATTTGGCAACAACTCCCCCAACTAAATGCCTTCTGTGTAATGTGAATAAGTAGATCTGTGGCTCATTCCAACGCCCATAGTGAAGAGCCATCATTAAAGACTCAAGAGAAGCTGCTTCCTAACCCAGAGAGGCATGACTAATTAAGTAGCCCTGGCATATGATATAAAATATATCTCATATTCTCCTTTGTCATTTTCTCATGCCTTCCTCTTAACATTAGAAACATTTTTTTCAATTAAAGGAAGAAAAGAGGCTAGGATTTTATATGAAAATTTAGATTTTTTTAATAAACTTTGAAAAAAGGTTTGACATACAGAGATATTCTTCAATCTTAGAAACAGATTTGAACTAAAATTGTTGATTAATACACAATAATTTTAAGATAGTTTCTGATTCTTTTGTGGAGTTTATAATTATTATAAATTACCTTTTTTCCTTAAGAAAGCATCTAAGAAATGCCTATTTGTAGATGGTTCTATGCTAAGCATCAGATAAATAGATTATTCTGAAACAGCTTTAGAGATCATAGGCACAAATTATTTTAGTCTTCTATTTATAAAAGTTAAAAGAAGCTTATTTAAAACTCAAGACATTGTTTTAAATGTACTATTGCTTGTTAAATTTGTGTCAAGAATTCAAAAGGCTAAGTTGCTTTCTGAGATTGTGTTTATGATATGTGGATACTGCTGGGCTCCAGAGCAGTGTGCTCCATGCATCCCAAGTCCATAGAATCAGGTTCACTATCAATTGTTCTCTTGACCACCACCATTTCAGAAAAAGTGTTAGGTTGCTGCTGGGAAAAGAATGGCCAAAAGTCAGGACAATTATACACTTTAAAGGGTTTCTGACAGGGAAACCTATACTCTGGAAGGAAGGTTACTTTGGTAGAAAATGACCATGTTTATACCAAAGCTACCAGTAGATATATTCATTGGATTCCTGTCTGCCATGGTATACCCAGAACATACTGGCTGGAGTTAGCATAATGGAATGCCTCCTTAATCTCACAAGGGAAAGAAACTTCTCCTTTGTGATATGTTTTTAACCATAATGATCTTCATTGCTATGTAGTCTACTCTCAATAAACAAACCTCAGAAATGGAGTAAATTATTTCTATTGGCTTTGATTCTTAGCTTATCATGGAAACAGTTTTCTAGCTTATATGCAGTATACTAATAGTGATTCTCTCCATTTCTAAACATCACTGTCAGGAATTCAGTGACAATATAAACAGCAGGATGCTCTTGAGTAGGATAATAATACCTTTCTAAAAAGTTATTCAACTTTATATTTCTTTGAGGGCTAAGGTGGTGAACTGAAGGAGAGAGGGGTATAGAACTTTCTCATCTTGGGAATGCTGTCTTTAGAGTCAGCCATCGAGAGTCTACATGTGCAAAAGACCAGAAGCAAGAAGCACAAATGCATTTTAGATATTGACAGGCACTCGCAGGCCACCTCAGTACCAATGTAATAATGGTATTCTTTCAGGACTGTGACCCACCACAGGAAAATCAAGAGGGTCACACAATAGCTGCAGATTAACTCTTGACATACTTGTAGCTTTTCTAGGAAGCACCAAGGCTTAATATTCCAGCTCCAGAAGAGTTGATATCCCCTGGTGATAGCAATCTGCCTTTCAATTTCACTGTCTTCAACAGCCAGCTGTGAGCCTTTATACAACATTTCACAGTCTCTTAATTACCGCATGACAACCTCAGGGTTGCTAATCCTAATACTGTTCTGAAGTGAGGGGCTTGTGGCATATCAGCAGTTGAACACAACTCTTTCTGGGATAATCGTGTTTGGTGGAAAATAGAGCTCTTCCCAAACATAGTGGATGGTGATCTTAAAAATGTTAAGATAAACATGTAGTTTTGCTCTTTATCACTGGAGAGAAATGACCTCTTACATCCTAGGCAATGAGTGTACCCAGGGGTGTTAAATGTATAATGAAGAGCCAAATGACAATGACTTAGAGGGAGAAAGTGGGTCTAAACTGGCAGGGGGATTCCTTGGATGGTTTGTTTGATTGCTCAAGCAGAGCATGCTTGTCTTTTTTCTTTTATTGGTAGAAATTAGGTCATAGATGTACCATTCCTGAGCCATGTAATGACACAAGAGGACCATAGGCTCTGATTGTCTTAACAGGGCAAACAGGATGGGTTTATTATTTATGGTCATATCACAGAGACCAAATGGCCAGTTCTAATCATTCAACACTCATATTTGCTGGGACTCAGGGTGGTTGGTTTGTTTAGCCTCTGTTCATGATTTCCTCATGGTCTTATTCTACCAACAGCCAAAAAGAGGTAAATCAAGTCCATACTTCAGATATAGCTGTGGAAATCTAATATGGGGTGTAAAGTTAGGTGAATTTTCTGATATGGTGTGTTGACAAGTCAACAAACACAGAATCTCTGCCACACAGAATTGTGGGGATGAATCCTGCTGCCATCCTCTAACCAAGTGCAGTGTGATGAAGTCCAGAGGGCTTAGCATTCAGTCTTAATTGATTGGTTTACTCGGTCAGTAACAGGGAACTTTATTATTGCATAAGATTTTAGTTGAGCTTCATAGGGCAGGGAAGATGGCTCAGTCATCCCAGGCAAGAATGAAGACCTAAGTTCAAACACCTATATAAAAGCTAGAGGCAGTGACCAGTGCCTGTGACACCACTGCAAAGGAGGAAGAGACCAGAGGACTCTTGGCATTTATTGGCCAGCCATACTAGCAGAATCACAAGCTCCATGTCCAGCGAGAGACTATGTTCAACTCAAAAAATGAGGAAAATAATTGAATAGAAGATTTGGCTTTCACCACAGTCCTCTATAGGCAGGTACATGTACACACACACACACACACACACACATACACACACACACACACACACACACACACACGTTTTATGAGGTTGGAATTTCTAGCTCATGCAGGTTCTCTGAGCTCCACACTTGGGTATAAAACAGTATGCTTACTGTCTCCACTCAAATGTGAAACTCAGTTACAGAGCAAGCATACCCAGATGCTTGAACATTACTCACCCTGCTCTTGCCGAGGTCCCTGGTATAAAGAGTTTCCTGTCTCCTGAAATGGCATCACAGATGCACTGCAGGTCCTTCATTTCTTAGATAATTCAGCAGCAGATCCTCTTGGTTTTTCTCTGAAAAGGTTTGATCTGTTTTCTCAAGTATTACTCAATAGTACTTGCTGCTCTGGGAGTGGGCAGCTGTACTCTATCTTAAACTCAGAATTTGTTAACCTTTCAGGATAATCTCTGCAGTGAAAATTACTGCTCTGATTATTGTTAGTATTGATGTTATTTTAATTACATTTACCTACTTATTTTGTGTGTGTGTGTGTGAGTGCGTGTGTGTCTGTGTGGTGTGTATGAAGGCATGTATGCCTTGACATGCATGGAGAAGACAGTTCTTCCTGTCTTGTAGGTTCTAGGGAAGCAAACTGAGGTTGTTAGGCTTGTTGGCAGGTGCTTCTAACTGACTTTACCTGCTAAACTACCTTGCCTACCCAGTAGTGAATGGACCTAAATTTTGACATTTGGTTCTGGTGAAGATAGAAAAATGTAAATTTCTAGTTTTTAACAGTTTATAATTTATCACTCCCTCATTTTGACTCTTACTTTATCCATACTTAACTGAGAACAGCTCCTCCATCTCAGTGGCATACCTCATTTCTTGTTAGAGCCCTTTTTGGCTCCTGCCATAAAAGGCTTTCACACTCTTTGTGCGCAGTGTTCCCTAAATCTGGAGGAAACTGTTCTTGGGATCCCCAGTTCCTTTTGTAGGTTATTAGGTATTAGTATGTCCTGGTGCTAGGTATTATCTTTGCTCCTAGAAGAAATGGCTTCTTGGTCATTGGAAAGGGTAAAGCTAGAAATGTGTATTTTAACATGTGTACATATATGCACATGGAAATCTAACACACATATATGTACATATACACTGCAATAGAAATTTATAGCTTGGATATTAGCAGATTGACATCCAATGGCTATCTGTCCTATCGGGCCTCACATTTTTTTTGTTCACTTTATATCTTTAGATTCTTCATTTTGTAGTGAAAACCTTACTTTTTGTTTGTTAAATTCTTTAGCATGTTTTTTTTTTTCATTCTTATCTCTGAGTACAAATGAAGCCTAAGGAACTTGAGTGCTCCAATCGTCACCCCCCCCCCAATCACATTCCACTCAACACCAGGAGCATTACAGTCACGTTCTCTGTTAAGAAGTCATCTGATTATTTTCTGTTTTCTTATTGATAGTGTTTTTCTGAAATGACATTGAATCCACTGGCTTCATTCAACTTTAGATTTTAACATCCTAATTCTATCATGATTAAATGAGTCTTAGATTTTTAATATTTAGAACATTAACATGATCCCAAAGGCTGAAGTTGTAGGAGAAAAAGCATCTTGAGAAGTGACACTCCGCCCTTTTGCCTTTAAGTCTCCCTCCTTTCCTTAGGTAACAGATAATAGATTTTTTGTTTTTGGTTTGTTTTTCTCACATTCTTTAGTCAGAAAAAAAAGAAGGCTATGAGTTCTCTTGTCTTTCATTCAAAAAGCAGCAGCAGCAGCAGTAGCAGCAGCAGCAGCAGCAGCAGGCTGGCCACTTGTCACTGTGACAGTGTATCTGATATACACCTCAAGAAGAAGCCTTGCTTCAGCTCATGGCTCCAGACAGGGTGTTCAGCCAGACTTGTTTGGTGCCATGAACTTGGGCAGAATATCTACTCAGCAGAAGCATTTCTTCATCTGTTGCATTAAATTTCTGGTCTGGACTTTTAGGCCTAGACCCAAGGTTTGACCAGCAATCTGACAGTCCGGCAGTCTGACAGAAACACACAGACATTAATTTTACGCTGATTGACCTAGGGCCCAGGCATATGATTTGCTAACTCCTTCATCTTAATTCAACCTGTGATAATTGCTCAGTCATGTGGCTCGGTACCTTTTCTCACCAGCATTTCAACTTCTTTCTTCTGTGTCTCCTGGCATTTCTGCATCATCATTGTCTTTCTGGTGGCTCTGTGCTTCCTGTTCCCAGAGTTTTCTTAGTCTGGTAGCCGTGCTCAAGCTTCCTGTTTGCCTCTGGCCAATCAGTGAGGGACAAATATTTACACCATACCAACGTAATTCCACTATTTTCACTTACAAGACAGGAAGCAAAGAAGAAGGAAGTGACTGGTAACCAGATGTAATTACAATGTTAAGGGATCCCCTCAGTGCCCTACTTCCTCCAATCAGGACACACTTTCTAAAATTTCCAGAACCTTCTAAAGTTAAACCTAGTGGCCAATTCTTCAATACAATAGGCAATGGGGGACTTTTTTTTTTTCCACAAGAATCCCATGTGTTGTTTTCTGTATTTTATTTCTTGGAGCTCTTTCTCCATTGGCTATATGGGCTATGTACAGAAACACTTGGACATTTAAGGAGAGAACTATAGTTTGCAATCACATATATATATATAGTGTTAAGGTGGACAGATCTACAACCAGGTCTTTTCACATTATTAGGAATGCATCTTCAGTAAAGTCCAGAAGCCAGGTTGTTGGGTTGAGGAGTGGGTGAAATTGTGTCTCGTGTGACAATGTATACTACACATACAGCATCTTCTCACCGTATCTCCTGCTCTATTGCCTGCCATTACCGTGACTCCTCTTTCTTTCCCTTGCAACAGTTTTACTTCTACTTTCATCATATGTGCATACACAGTGTTACATATCTATATAAAATCCAGGTCTATAAAAAAGGAAACAAACTGTCTGTCTTTCTAAGTTAGTGCATGCGTGTGCGTGTGCGTGTGCGTGTGCGTGTGCGTGTGCGTGTGTGTGTGTGTGTGTGTGTGTGTGTGTGTGTGTGTGTGTGTATACATGGTATCACAGAATCTGGATTTGGAGTCATGGTTAGAAAATCTTTCCTCTGCTCAGATATATAGGAATCCCTGTATGTTTTACAGTTTTATTCTTTTATATTTAGATTTGAAATATATTTCAAGTTTATTTCTATCTCCAAATAGATGAGGAAATGCCTCATTTTTCAACACTCTTGAGAATAAAGAACACAAGCTTTAGGTGTAAACGATCCTTGAGATACTATCTTTACCATGTAGTAAATTTTTTATTTTCAAATGAGTCCATTTAATCTATTTAGTTGCTTTTAAAAAAACAAGCCTTAAACTGAAACATTTTAGTTTGATATCTAAAAGCAAATGTTTCATGATTTAATGTAAATGTAAAATGTATTTAATGGTGGCATTTGAGCTGATAGGAAAGTGACAGGCAGTTCAGAAGTGCCCCGGGCACTGAGTGTGCCAGTGCTTACTTGCCAGCTCATTCCCAGGAGCCTTTTTTGAGTGCACAGGGATAACATTCTAATATCTGGGGACAAGCTAGAGATCTTTAGAGAACTGTACTATTCTGGAAACATTCCTTATCTCCGACATACAAAACGACATACAGAACAGTGGCTTGGTGAAGCCACCCACTGAGCTCTGTCCAAGTTAAAAATACTCTATGAAGCTACTAAGCTTTAGCATGTAAGCATCAAAAGATTACCGACATGCCAATTCTGTTAAGCATTGTACAATGCTTGTACAAGTTGTGCTCAATAAACTAAAGCAAGGAAGATAAATAAGATTTAAGCTTTCACTCTTTGCAGATGGTGTGATTATACCCACAGCAAATGTGAAGAGAATTCCACAACAGAACCAAAAAAAAGACTATATCAAGTTCTTGATGTAGCAGGCTTGCCAAACACATGTTTAATGTGTAAACTGAAAAAAAGAATTAAAATAAAACAATATAGTATCAGCAAAAATAATTTAATACAAATGGAATTCAACAAGCAGAAGTGTTAAACATAGCACAGTGCTCTGAGTGTGGACTATAAAGTGTTACTGAGAAGCATCACATGCTTAAAAATAGACCCTCCCACATCAATGGATCTGGAGACTCACTGCTATCATGATGTCTTTCTTCCCAAATTGATGTTGAGGTTCACTACAATGCTAAACTATCATGGGAGGGTGAGCTGCAGTTCTTGTACATATGACTACCTAAGATAGTCATAACTAATTATTTAAAAGAACAAATTTGGAAATTAACAATACTTGTTTCACATCCTAAAATAAATAAACCTGGTGTAGTCAAGGCAGTGTGGTGTTGGGCTGGCATCAGAACCATGATGAGATGCATGGAGCAGAACAAAGAATCTAGACGGCAAGCAGAAAACATGGTACACTGGTTTTCACCTAGGCTTAGTCAGCCCAATGACAGACAGTTTTTCTAACAAACTCTGCTGGAACAATTGGCAATGATCTGGTTGGTACAAAGTTTATACATGCATAAACTTGTACATGTTCACCTGCAAGCAGAAATATGCATTAAAATTTATTATGAGAGGCTCACAAGTCTTAAAAGTTAGAACAATGAAGAAAACATAAACAAGTACCATACAATGAGGACCCACAATAATTAAGTGAACAAAAAAAAATCTGATAAATTTAGCTATGTAAAACATTTTAAAAATTAATATGGGGAATACAGACTGGGGAAATGCATTGGTAGAACATTTATATTTATATGCCTAAATAACCTCTTCATTGGCAAAGGATCTGAAGAGACTGTAGAGGATACCCATGTGTCCAAAATACACAGGCAAGAGACTGAGTATTGCTGCTTGAGACAACATGCAAATCAGAAGAGTGGGGTATAATTGCCTTCTCGGTAGAGCAGCTCATCTTAAAAAAGCAAACTTGACACTATCTGTTAAATGTTAAAGAGAATATTTGCCTATCCACATTTGGATAGTAACAAAACATAGTATCAAAACTCTGAAAAACTGAAGGTCCTTATAAAGAAAGCTTCACAGATACTTCCTCAAGGATGTACATATCTTTATACTTATCCAATAGAAATAAAAACAGACATCTGAATGCAAATGTAGAGACACCTTTTTTTCCTCATAGCTAGACAACATTCAGAATAGTTGGAAAGTTTAATAGGGACCTATACATGCAATAGAATATTCTCCAGCAAAAATACACAGTGTACTATCTATATACACAACAAAACTAAATCCAATAACCTTTGTGCGGAATGGCAGAACCCAAACATACAAGCAAGCCGCATTACTGTGTTGTTCTATTTAGATGAAGTCCAAGTGTGAGCATGAAGATAAAAATCTAATCCCTGTGAAAGCAAAGAGGCAGACCTGTAATTGTTGACTGCAAAGGGTTCTAGAAATAAGAGAAAGGCTGTGCGTGGTTTTAGGGTGGCAGCCACCAGACTATACACAGATATTAGCTCCTATCACTGTCTTTGATGCTTTACTGCCCTAGGATATAATGCAAATGATTTAAGAGTGTCTTTCTTTGCATTTACAACAATTTTAAAGTAGTTTATTTATTTTATACAACAAAGTTTCTTTTTTCTTTTTGTTTTGTTTTGATTTGAGAGAACTTGGGTTACCACAATGCTTGATCCTACTGTATGGGTAACTATTGCATTCACAGTTTTAGGAGATTTTAGAAATATCTATCATGTTGTTGCTTTCTCTTTTCTTCCTATTCCATCCTACAAGGATTTGGACTTAACCAGTGACTGAATTAGAGCTATGGGACATTGTTCTTTGTGAATGTAGCATCCGATTATTTTCATCTGACTTTTACCACACACATACTGTACATGCTAATGAGATGTGCATTCCAGATGTGAGGGGACAGTACCAGCTACCATCCCTTTAGAGAAGTTCTGAAGTTGGTGCTTTAGCAAACCTCTTATGTTACAGGTTAAGATTTGATTTTGACTCCTTGTGATGAAAAATTAGTAGATTCTACTGAATACAAAGGAGTGATTAGAAATGGTAGAGTTTTATTATCATGCCCATTAACTGGTGAATTCATTTAATCATTTATATATTGGCATCTTACAGAGTAAGAGTAAGTACCTTTCAGAAAGCATTCACCATATATTGTGGGTATCAAAATCTAGATTTGGATCAGTTTAGCAGCTATGGTAATTTGTGGTGGTTTGGAAGAGAATGGCTCCCAAAGACTCCATATATTTGAATGTTTGGTCCCAAGTTGGTGGAAACATTTGAGAACTACCAGGTGATGGCCTTGTTTGAGGAGCTGTGTTACTGGAAGCAGGTTTTGAGGTTTTAAAAGTCCATGTGACCCAGTTATCTCTGTCTGTCTTATGGTTGTGGATCAGGATACAAGCCCTCAGCTACTCCTCCCATGTCATTTCTGCCTGCCTGGTACTATGCTCCCTACCATGACAATCATGGACACTAACCCTCTGAAACTTACATCCCAATTAATTTGTCCTTTGATAAACTGCCCTGGTTATGAGTCTGCACAGCATCAGAGAAATAATTAAGACACTTAGTCACATCTCAAAAACATAAAATCTTGTGCTATTTCAAAATCACTTAAGAACAAGTGCCTGAGTACAACTTCTGTATTTTGCACAAAATAAGTGAACCATTACTGAAAAAAATTTTAAAATACTTATTTAATATTTTTTGTGGAAATAGTCCCATTGATATGGTAAGGCAAGAACCAGAATGTAGCAATGAATTAAATATTTCATACAAACCCATGTCAGCCGTTCAGAGAAAACTTGACTCGAAGCTGGCCATGGCAGTTAGGAGGGTAAGCAACAGGAAAGAAAGCCAATGTTCATTTCTACTCATTTCCACTGTGCATAATGTGAAATAAGAAGATATATCTTCTCTGTGACAAAGGAAGAATATTGTTTATTGTGCAGAACGTGCAATAGCTCCTCAGAAAGCACGGGAGTTTCTGGCATTTGTATTTCTATCAGCCAATGAGTCACAGGCTAATTAGCAGCCTTCTTCAACCCACCCATAGCCCTCTGTGCTTGATGAACCAGGCTCTTTCACCCACTGAGTGGGTAACTCTGAGTCATTTCCAATAACATAGTTACCGGTAGAGAAACAGCACATCCTTTTCCTGCCTCCCTGCCCTTTCCCTTCTCTTCACCTGACTCTTTGATGTGTTTCCATCTCCCCAATACACTGCTTGCTCACTGGTCCTAAGATCTGTTTTTCTTTTGGGGGGGAGGGGGAGGCAGGACACTAAGAGACACACCACACCTAAGAACAGCTGTTATTGACAAACTCATAAAATATGTATTTCAAGCCCATAAAAGAGGACTGGTTGAACATTTTGGAAGCTCAAGTTTCTTTAGAGAAACACTGATGACATAGATGCCTGAAGCAGAAACTCATTCAAAGATGCTCAGTGAGGCTGTGCCTGGGTCTTCCCAAAGTTGGAGTGACTCAGAAACTAATGCCATGCTGGCCCAAAAAGAGAAGTGGAAAGGAAGAAAGAGCCATATGTGCTAGGCCACATAACAATTTTTTTGTGTGTAACTGTTAATGCTTTGGGGCAGTTTTGAAGTTTTCATTCATCATTTGCTTCCCATGTGGTGATAAGGGCACGATGTTTGGGTTTGGAGTGCTTTATGGCACTCACAGGTGTACCTGGTGTCATGTATGGCTCTGTCTACTCTCTGGGCTCAACTGCAAACACATCATTGACAACCACCCAGTGTATTCATTATGCATCCAGAGTGTTTGCCTCCACAGGAGTTTTGCTTAGGGAATGCTCTTCCAACTCCCCCAGCTCCATCTGCTCAAGGATTTGCTTCAGAATGCAAGTTTCAGTCTACAAAATTTCCATCTTCTTCCAAAATCTGATGAAGTTACTTGCATCCATTCTTCACTCTTTTCCCCACATGCTGGAAGGGCTGTGTGATGGGCTCTAGGCTCAAAATCCCCTTCAATTTGGCATAGACTACCATTTTCTTCTGGTGTCTTACGTTCAGTGTTTGCACATTGTTAACACACCTAGTTCCAGATAGTCTTGGCCTCTCTGTCCGCCTCTTTCCATATGTGCAATCTAAGAAAAAGTCATGAAATCCCCGCCCTGTCTACTGTATTTAGACTCTCAGCAAGGTCTGTTTTCACCTGATTCTACCTTGTAAAGCTCTCATCTCTCCCTTCCCCTTCTCCTTCACATTCTCTTTCCCAAAGGCACAACAGGCCTTTTGCCTCAACTTTCTGCTTTTAGCTTTTCCACAACCCAGCCAAGACTTAACACTGTAGTGCAAACATGATCTTGTCTTCTTTGCATAATTCACCCCTATCCCCTCTATTTTGCTTTTGGTTGTGTCTTTCAACTATTCTCTCTCTCTCTCTCTCTCTCTCTCTCTCTCTCTCTCTCTCTCTCTCTCTCTCTCTCTCCTTAGTTTCTGTTTAAGAAGTTTGTCTTCTCTCTACTTCATAACTTCATACCTCAGGCCTCAACTTGCCTTGGGCATCTGGGACTCCCTGATGCCCAACACAAGCTGGTCTATGTGCCCAGGCTTTTATTCTAGTGTCTTCTCAGCTGCCTTCAGAGTCTAAAGGACAATTTCACTGATCTTGATGTCTTTCTAATCATGCACTTTTCTATGTCTAACATGATTATTGAGTTTAAAGTTAATCAGATAAAGGGCTTTAGATTTTCCCTGTGTAATTAAGAGGAAAGCAATTATACAAAGTTATAATTGGGCATTTCTGGTCCAATGTCCAGTCACATCCTAGAGGTGTTAATTTGACTCAGTCAATATAGGCTAAGGAGTCATCTATACAAAGGCACCAAAAGTGCTTTCATGTAAATTCCACTTCTCAATGTGGACTCTTATAACATCCTGTGTATAGAATGCAATAGCATAGATCTGGATAATTATTTAATTGTTGTTTCTAACGTCCTGGCTAACTTTTCTTTTAATTGACTTCCATCTCTGTCTAATTGGGTTTTTTCTCAATGAATATAGAAAAGATAGTCAGCTATAAAAGAGATTTCTGACACATTCATGGACTATGTCTCCACTGTGTTCTGCTTCTGAAGTTGTTTGGTTGTCAACATCACACTGATGAGGAGCCTTGTCCTTATAGTTAACCTGGAAATGTGTTAACACCCTCGACTGTCATCCAAGTCTCTCTTTGTATTTTTACATTAAATGTATCAGCCTCTAGTTCTTTGCAGAAATCTCTTTGCAGAAATCTCTTTGCAGAAATTTACACATACACATTCACTTCTCATATTTATACAGCATTGACTAGAAAGATGATTCTGGAATTTACACAGTAGAGTACATGCAAATGACAACATGTTTCATATATGTGACTGTGAAGATTTACAGAGAAGACATTGAGGCAATACTTGCATTGGCTCAGGAATTGGATATGCATGTGTTCAACATACTTACAAAGAATGTTCTCCCATTTTCTTCCTAAGAAAACTGAATACCAGCTAAGTCTCTTATGTAGTACCTACTAGATCCAGAATCCAAGGGATAGTGGAGTTAGAATTTATGTCTCCAAACATCAACCTCTATTTTGCTTTTGGTTATATCTAAATTCCCAACTAATAGTTATTAATAGTTGAGTGAGTGTGCAAGCACACAACTGCCCAACAGGTAGTGGTTTCTTTTCCATGGGAAGTGAACTCAGCAGCAAGAAGCAAGGAGAAACAGCAGCCATATTTTTTGTTTCTTCCTAGGTTTCTGCCCTTTGAATTCCAGGAGTCAATATAGATCACAGCATCTTTATTCAGCTGATCTTAACACAAATAGGGTTTCAGCTCCCCATACACATGAATCCAAGAACACCAGTGCTGTGAGTGTAACTAAATTAAACCCAAGCTAGGTTGTGTCTTTGAAAGAGCTCACTTAGACAAGAGCAGGCTAGCCATCTTCTTGTGTAACAGACAACTATTCCTAAAATGTGGTAAGTCATTGATACTTACAGGTTCCAGTGGTTGGAGCTGCAGACAAGAGACAGTGACGATGCCAAAATGTCCCTTTCAAGCCAAAGACTTCAATTTATGCAGTGCAAATGAGATCTCTATGGGGACAACATTCAAGTTGTGCCATCTCTTTGCCTTCTCTTGCCTTTCAAGAGGGTCCTTGATGACATTTGTAATTCTATTTAAAATACTGGAGAACAAGAACACATTATGATGTACTGCAGGCCCTGAGAGTTATGGTAACTTGCATTTATAACATCCATTCTGCAATAATATTGGGTGGGATGCTGTTAGTTTTCTATTTCTTTGTTTGAAGAGATCCTGGAAGATTCACTAAGGAGTATTTATAGGGTAATAATGTCACAGTCTTCACTTCTTAATTTATCGATTCTCTGCAAGCCTTCTTTTGCTTTAATGGCTGCTTCCCACTTTCTGCTTCCATGAGAATTAAGTCATTTGGTTTGTTGTTGGGTTTAATGCAGTTTATTATTAGCAAGGTTATTATCTGAAGTCCAAGGGATGGATGAGATCCTAGAAGCCACTTTGAACAAACAGTGGACACAGTCGTTCTTTGTTATTTTTAGTCAGCCCTCTCCTAGTCCTGTCTTGACTCTCACAGAGATTCTTTTCTACAGATATCAATGATTTTTTACAATGTAATACAAGGGTATTTAGGGAGAGACTCATACTATAAATTCCGGATAGGCTTTGTCCCATACAATAAAATAGTCAGTACATTTATTTCTACCTCACTGCTTTAGAAGGCAATTGTAAGAAGCACTCTTCCTACCTTAATTATTTGGCTCTGTTACTGAGATATCAGCTATTCACCTAAGGAAAGGAGCACAATTTAACTAACAGATCTATTCCTGGAGCAGTATGGATGCAGTTCAGTCCTTCCCTGGAGAGGTCACTGTAATCCAGTCAGAAATTTTTTTCTTGACACCCAGCCTAGAACTTTCCTTACCTGTGATCATCTTATTAGTGAAGAAAGAAAAAAGAAAAGAATTGGAGATATGGCTCAGTGGTTAAGAGCACTCACTGACTACTCTTCCAGGGGTACTGAGTTCAATTCCCAGCAACCACATGGTGGCTCACAACCACCTATGATGACATCTGGTGTCATATTCAGGCTTGCAGGGACACGTGCATTCAGAATACTGTATACATAATAAATAAATCATTTTTAAAATGTTTGCCAGATGTCTCTTAAAAAAGAAAAAGAAAACAAACAAGAAGCAAAACAACCAAAACCTCCCTGATAGCTAGTTTAAGAATTAAAGTCAAAGGAAGAGAAGATTGGTAAGACACCTTGCTGTGAAAGCAGGAGGCCCTGAGTTCAAATTCTCAACATTCATGGAACAGCAAAGTATGCCCATATCTATAAGTGGAACAAAGAGCAGTGGATACTGGCATCTTACTGGTTAACTCAGCCAAAATAATAAGCTCCATGCTTAGTGACAGACCCTGCATCTAAAAGTGGAGAGAACTAGAACATGTGTCCCATATGCACATACATGGGTATGATCATCAGTATTCATACAGGCATGTACACCACAAATGCAGACACAAGCACACACACCAACATTATAGTACAAACACCTTTTTCAGTTAATTTTTATGAAATAATGGACTTACATAACTGTTTTTACCTGTGGTATGGGAATTTCTCTAAGGGTAAATAGAATTCTAGGCCCCATTTTTCTGACTGATTTGTAGGTATGTTTATTACATCATGCTCAGTTTATTTGAGGATATGTTCTGAGTGGCCATGCCAGGACTGATTCTGTCATCCTGGGCTCACACACACTTGCCAGCCATCAATGCCTCTTATGGACAACTTGATTGCATGGCCAACTGCCCAAGAGCTGGGCAGGCCCCAGAATGATTGTTACGGTAATTATTTCAACAGGACTTGCTTTCTTCCCATCGCTTTGAATCTTTTCTCTTCCTTGTCTCCCCATCTGTTTCCTTCCTCCCCTTTTTTCTCCTCCTCTACTTTCTCCTGTTTGTTTGTTTGTTTGTTTTTTGAGGGGTGGGGGCTTTGGGGTTTTTTTCAAGACAAGGTTTCTCTGAGCAACCATGGCTATCTTGAAACTCACTCTATAGACCAGGCTGGCCTTGAACTCACAGAGATTCTTCCACCTCCCTGCTGGGATTAAAGGTCCTTTTTGCTTTAAGATTACTCTTTAGGGGTGAGGATAGAGCCCTTCAGGGCAGAGTATGTCTATTAAGCACTGAGGTGCCTGGAATGTTTTAACTAACTAGTTAATTAAGTGTATTATGGGAGGATTGTGAGCACACAAGTGACTGTGAGATGCCCTGATGTTAGTGCTGGAAAGAAACTCAGGTCCTCTGCAAGGGCTGTGTGTGCTCCTAACCATTGAGCTGTCTCTTCAGGCCCGGTATTACCCTTGTAATCCATGAGTCTGAGAAGCAGGGTTTTTTGGTTCGCTTCTTTTCCTTGATTGTCAAGCTACCAATACTGGATTATTTATTTCTCTCCAGTCTTCTTAGTTCAGGAATCGCTCATCAAATAGGATATGGTGTTTTGCCTGATGTGAATGTAGGTGTGGATATATTTACAATAAAATGTAAAAAGTATTAGAAATTTGCTTGTAGATATTAATTTAATTAATAGATTCAGCTAGTTTTCCAGTAAATTTAAGATAATGTTCAGAGTTCTGATAATCCCCTACAACCTCATCTCCATTAGTTCCTCCTTTACTCATGACACATTTGCTATAATCCATGAACAAACTATCACATTTATTCTTATAGACTGAAACTGTAAGGATTTCCAAATATCTGATGATTTGTGCCCACTAATAATAATGTCATTCTGAACAGTTTCATGGCACTAACAATAAAACCCCTGATATATTCTTATAGTCTCCAAATCTTGTTTATTGATCCAGTTCCCTTGGTTTTGTACAAGAAAATCATTAAGCGACAGTTGTGAAAAGCTGTGTTGTCTGACAGTCATAGTCGTGGCTTCTTAGGCAGCAGCCTGGCTGCTACATCCGGGTTCATGTGCTGCAAAGACCTTGAGGTGATTTGGTGTAATGATGACTGCTTCATTTAATTACAGTGCTAAATATTATAGTGTGGAGACACTGACCTGACTCCCAGTATTTCTAACATAATATATCATATCATAATCAAATCTCTCAGGTCCACATTTTACTCTAAGTGCTGAGCTGGGGAGATGACTCAATGGGAAAAGCTCTCACCACAAAGCCTGAGGACCTGAGTTTGAATCTCTAGCATGCACATAAAAGCTGAGCATGACTGTGTATAACTGTAACTCTAGCACGGGGGGTATAGAAAGAGATAGGAGGGTCCTGGGGAATCACTAGCTAATTAGTAAGCTCCAAGTTCAGTAAGAGACCTTATGTTCAATCAATTATGATGGTAATAATGCTAATGATGATGATTTAAAAATATGAAAAACATATGACAAAGATACCTGACATCAGTGTCTGATCTCTACACCTGCATGCCTGAACACACATATGCATCTAACAGCCCCCCCACACACACACATACACAAGCATAAATACCAAAATAGTTTTTAAAAATTTAGATGTTATTGAATTATGGTGTCCCTATTTATATTGAATCTAAACTTTTTAACTGAGCAGTAGGGGAAATGCAATCAGGCTTTTATTTGTATCATGGTTATATCCTGTTTTTACTCAGATATCTAAAAAAATCAATCACCCTCATAACAAGTGCCTTGCTTTTGCACAATGTCTGCTGGGAACAGAAGTGTATGTCTGACCTGTTACAAGGTTAGCAGCTGTATTTTCTTTATTTTGATTTTTATAAAATATTTGTTTAATCAGCATTTGCTGAACAAATTGTTCTTCCTTTAACCTATTTTCTCCTAAATTTGGGTTACAATTATTCCACAAACTGGACAGAATAAGTGTAAGCTGTTGTATTATGTTTCTGGTTTGGACTTTCTGGCCTGGCCCCAAGGTTCTGACCCACACTCAGCCCCGCCTAGCCTCAAATAATCACACATAGCTTTATATTATTATGATGATGATCAACCTAGGACCCAGGCATATAACTTGCTAACTCCTTCATCTGAACTCAACCCATCTTGTTCAGCCATGTGGCTCTGCACCTTTCTCAGCAGCACTTCCTCTGTATCTCCTGGCAGCTTTGGTGGCTGTATGGCATCTGTGTCTGCTCTTCCTACACTCAGAGTTTTCTTAGCCTGGTAGCCCCACCCACACTTCCTGTCTGCCTTCAGCCAATCAGCATTTTTATTAAACCCATAAGTGGGACAATTATTTACAATGTAACACATAATTCCTCTATAGTAAGCTGTTGTAAGCATTTAGGAAAACATTCCATTTACCCTAGACCTGGCTAGCCTTTGCTGGTTAGTGGGTGCTCCTTAAATTCCAAAATGCCCAAGTTTTCTTTCTCTGTAGCTAGCTAACACTGAGGGATCACAGATACCTTAAGTTTCAGGTCTCCCCTGAAGCTGCTCAACTCCTTCATGAACATATTTACCTTAGACTCATTATTAACTATGCAAATTACAGCCTGGAAGATATATTCCAGACATTAAATGTTGAACTGAATCTTACATTTAATAATTAAATAAGATATAACAAAGGTGTCAGCTTTCAGCTTTAGTGATGATATGACCAAGTCTTTTCAGTGTGTTCACTGTGTGTTCTTGTCTTGCCAAACCAAACACTCCTAGGCGCTATGGCCCTTCATCATCACACTGTCTTGCTTCAAGGTGCTTGCTGATGCTATCCTTCAGCAAATACTGACTGAGCCCTGTGCATAAAGTACCATGCAGTGAAGCAAAGTGAATTGCAAAACACAAATCTTACCACCAGAATGCTTATAACTTAAACAGATAATTTACATTCATTCATCAAATTCTGCAAAATGCTAAGCAATATTATAATATGAGGCCTGTATCAAATAAAGAAGGAAGAATTCTGCTTGGAGTATAGTTTTGCCTGATGGCTCTGGTGTTACATTCTCCTGCTAAGCAATGGCTTAGGAGCACAGTTTTTGACATTTGCATGCAGGAATAAGTATACAATGGAGTTCTTCTCTGGTTCTTCTGTAAGTGACAATGACTTTGTGAAAAAGACAGCCTCACTTCTTCTTCTCATCTCCATTGCTTAGCTCTTCTTAAGATTGACAGCAGGGCTATCTAAAGAGAAAAGCTAGCACATGTGCTTACACTGTTAAAATCACTCACAAATACAATGAAAATAGAAAGCAATCAAATTTATTGCAATAGATAGCCCATTTGATCCCATGTATCTCAGACATTATCACTTCAAAGTAATCAATATAAAATTATTAATGAAATATTTTATATTCTTTTTGTCATATGAAAGTTTCAAAATTCCAATATACTTTACACTTCTGGTACAACTCAATTTGAAAGCTTTTTATGTATTCAGGGACCTCACAAGACAGTAAAGATCTGGGATGTTTAAATCTTCCATTTGAACTACTGCAGATTATGTTTAAGTTCCTTGTATAATGGTAAAGAGAATATTTTACTCCAAGCAACTGATAGGAACATTTCTTTGTAAGAAATGATTATGAAAGAGAAAAATAAAGTTTTAAATAACCCAGTGGAATAAAGTCAGTGTCCAGGATCTGGGGATACCTGGATCATGTTTAGTCTTCAGAAAATAAACTCTACAAACTCACAGGGCACATAGTTTATTTACTAGACAGAAAATAAAGTAGAGATGAAATCAGGAGAGAAGAGCAGGGAGGTCTGAGTGGCCAACGGAGCAAATGCAGGGACAGGCTGGGTGAGCTACCCCGCCATCTTTCATGAAACATGCATCATCTGACCATCATGTTGTCTCCAGAATTTTTTATTTCTGATCATCCTAAGAGCTAGGAGAAATTTGGAAAGGAGACTGGCAGATGGCTGATATTTGAGGTCCTCCATCATCTTGCAAATGTCAGGAGAGTGGCATGGTTTTCCTGTGCAAGTGAAGTCCCAACACTGCAACACCATAGGAAACTAGGTACTTTCAAGTTGTACGCTTGTGCTCCCCTCACAATTTTCTGTGGTTTGTAATGTAACACTTAACATTTCTTATAAATTTGTCATATCCCTGCTCCTAGTCACCTGTGGTCTTTTGAATGAGAATGTCCCCCCATATGCCTCATTCCTGTATTTATGCTTGATCACAATTTGGTGGAACAGTTTGGGAAGGATTAGGAGGTGTGGCCTGGTTTGAGGAGGTGTGTTACTGAAGGTGAGCTTTGAAGTTTCAAAAGCCCACACTACTCCAAGTCTCTTGCTTTCTGTCTCCTGCTTGTGGATCAGATGTGAGGTCTCAGATACCGCTCCAACACCATTACTGCCTGCCCACTGCTATGCTCCCTGCCATAGTAACCATGGACTGACCTTCTGAAACTATAAGCAAACCCCAATTAAATGCTTTCTTATATAAGTTGCCTTGATCATGGTATCTCTTCACAGCAATAGAGCAGTAACTAAGACATCAGTACAATTTAAAACAGAGTGAAAGATTCAGTTCCTAGTTAGCTGTGTTTGAATGTATCTGCTGACCTTCCTTGCTGAGTGACAATCTATAGACCTCAACTTTAGTTTTGCCTCCAGCATGAGGATGGAGGTACTGTCTTTCTGAAACAGTATAAACAGATGCATCTCAATACATGATTTTCAATGTAAAGTTCCTGGCTCTAACATATCAAGCTTTCTCAGAACTCTCTAGAAATGTAAGGTTTCTAGCTAACCCCAATGTCTGCACTTACAGAATCAGAATCTCTGGTCTGGACCTGGAAATCCAGATTTTTATTAAGCCCTCCAATAGCTTAAAAACCACCGAGTCTCAACTATTTCAAGATAAATAATAAGCCACCCTGTGTTGAATGTCTTTAAAACCCATGCCTCAAGTTTCCTCCAGGCAATTTGTTCAAATACTTACAGTTGCTATTGTTGGGAACACCTTACTGTCAGTGAGATGCCTAGTGAGAACCTCAGTGGAAAGATGCATTTTAAAAGTAAATATCATTATCATAATGCCCAGTCTCTCACCATATCAAAGCCAGCTAGTGTCATTGAGCCCTCTAGAGCCATCTTAAAGAGAGGCCTTAGAGCATGTGCAAGTCAGTGCTTCTATGTCTACTGCTCTCCTGCTTATCACCCAAGTCTATGTATTTCCTACATCTTGAGTCTCTTCTGAAACTAAATTTCTTAGCTGACCTTCCTTATAGGCCCATTCCAGCAACCACTTGCTGGCTCTTTTTCAGTGGATTTGCCTCTATGTCTTTGTGATTAAATATCACAAATGGCCCATGTCCCAATAAATTTGATAAGCATTGAATAATGGTTGATAGATTCAAATACACTTTCAAAAATAACTCTAAAGGAAAATAAGTTAAATTTTTGCCTCCATCCTGCCATTCAAAGTACCATGCTGGTCCAGTCTCATGTCATAAAAAGACAAATATTTGCTTTTGAAATAATGTTTTGCAGGTACAAAGAAAAGCTACAGGGGGAACCCCTAAGGAATATCATTCTCCATGTCTTTCTCTTTTTCTGTGTCCATATTTTTCTCACACAGCACAAAGCCATTGGCCTCTTCCTGTTGCTTCTTTTTACAGAGAACATTGACCTGCTGAAGAAAAAAACAGCCCCCAACATACTCCTGCTCATCCTAGGTGGTAATGAAGCAAGACAACACTGCATAAGTCAGAAATCTTAATTTTCCTGGTGCCATCTGCTCTCACTCTGCCATTTTAGCCTCCCTTGGCCACTTCTCCAACCATGCCACATATTTTTTAAAGATATACTTTCTCCAAGAGAAGAATCTCTTGTATATTTCAATTAAGATTTGATAAATGATGTCTCTGCACCCCTGCTGCAGATTGCACAGCACATTCTTTACAATGCTATATGATACAGTGGAACAGCAGGCCTGGCCTGGAAAGGTGATCCTGCACAAAATGATGGTGGTGTATACCATTGCTTACCCCAAAATCGCTCCTCTGCCCACTGCACACTCCCTACCCCTAACACCATGGGGAAATTGAAAGTGGTTCAGATGCTTCATGCTAATCTGTTCTTCAAATTCTAAGATTGTTTCTAAGTTGATTTGCACAGCAGCCACCGTGAGTTTTTCCATGAAGCCTGCCATTTTCATTAATATTTACATACATGGAGGCAGGCTTCAGCTCTAATATCTAATTTGACAATATTATGATCTATTTTATGTAGCCTGGCATATACTATCTCAAGTCACTGTTCATGTCACCATCGTTAAAGGCAGTTTAGTCCTCTGTCACCAGCCCTGGAATTCATGTGTTTATAACAGTCATAAAAGCGTACATATGTCCTGCAATGACAGAGCTGTGCCTTGGGAGCAAATCTAGGCCAAAGAGCAGAGGGCCCTTGCTTCCTGTTTCCGAAACCCCAAAATGTTTGCTTTCTGGGCATTTTCCTTTTTTGCTCTCTCCATCAAAATGAAAAACGATTTAATTTAATTTCTTAAAAGAAATATGAGAAGCTCTGTAGTCATTATTGGCTCCTTTGCTAGATTTTTGAAGTCATTTCATTTTCAGAAGAAATTGTTGCCTATCTGGAATAAAATTATACTTGCATAAAAAATTGTCACATCATTCGCATTCATTTTATTGGCTTTTTAAATCTGTATGGATGCTGCAGCCACAGCTGGCTTGTATGCCAGGCTCACACTTTGAAAGAAGATCTCCTCCAGAGCTCATCCGATTGTTGTGATCATAGAGAGTTAATGTTTCTATTTTTTTAATCCGTGTTAATTTTGGCATAATTAGCATAAGGAATTTATTAATATATCTGTGGATGCAAATTTTACTCCCAGAGTTAATAATTAAAAAGCCTCTGAGGCTGCATATTTAGCTCTATCAAATGACAAAATAATAGACGATTAAGGATCACAGAGATTGTGGGGTTCATCTGGTCATTTCGCCCACCCTCCCTCTTTGGGCCTCTGGATTCTCACCTTCATTATTCTCTAATTTGTTCACTCATCCCCCTTGTCCCTACTCACCAATCAATAGTCATATTTATCTAATAAATTATGTCTCAGAGAGTTGAACAGACTTAGTTGTTGTTTCTATAGGAAGTGGATTTTGCAGGGTAGATAAGGTCCATGGTCACTATTGCAGGGTAGATAAGGTCCATGCACACTGTTGTCAGCCAATTGCTCTTTAACAGGCTTGGGAAGAGGCCAACCTCCTGACTCCCATGTAAGACTGCCACACACGTGGCTCAAGCTCAGGAGTATAACTCTTCCTCTTCTTGTCATTGTATGCCTGCCCACACCTCTGAGAGAGGCCTCCTACCCCAGCAGAGGCTAGGCCAGATTCCTGAAAACCCAGGTAAGCCAATAGCCTCTGCCCAGTCCAGCATAATCCAACCTCCTCTCCTTATCACCATCTTACAGCCCCTCAACAGAGGCCAAGTCCGAGTTCTGAAGGCCAGGACTTACCATTTTTTGCCTGAGAAGTGGCTAGGTAAGATTTAACTGTGGCTTGTTTCTCTGTCTCTCTGATATTTCAGCTTTTCCCCAATATCTGACTTTGTGTTTTATTATAATACCAAATAGAATTTGTGCAATAACAGCATCTCTCCTTCTGCTGCATACAAGAAACACACCTCAACATAAAAGCTACACATTACCTCAGAGTAAAAGATGGAAAAAGACTTTCCAAGCAAATGGCCCCAAGAAGCAAGCTGGTGTAGCTATTACAATATCTAACAAAATAGATTTCAAACCAAAATTAATCAAAAAGAGATGAGGAAGGTCACTTCATGCTCATCAAAGGAAAAATTTATGAAAAATATGACATTTCAATTCTCAACATTTATGCCCCAAATGCAAGGGCATCTAAATTTGAAATACAAAATAATTACTGAAGCTTGAATTACACATAGCCCCATCACACACCGATAGTGGGAGACTTCAGTACCCCACTCTCACTAATGAATAAGACATAAGCTAAACAGAGAAATAATGGAGTTAACAGATGTTATGAACCAAATTAATCTAACAAATATCTACAGAACATTTCACCCAAACACAAAGGAATACACCTTCTCAGTACCCCCACAATATTCTCCAAAATTGACCACATACTGGGTGACAAAGCAAGTCTCAACAGACCCAGGAAAATTAATATGTACCCTGTATCTTATCAGACCAGATGATAGATTTCAACAACAGAAAGCCTACAAAGTCATGGAAACTGAACAGCTCTCTACTGAGTTATGATGGAGTCAAGGAAGAAATCAAGAAGTTAAAGATGGCCCATAGTTCACTGAAGATGAATGCACAACAAACTCATGGGACAATGAAAGCAGCACTGAGGGGAAAGTTCATAGCAGTAGGTGAGTAAAGAATCTGGAGAGACCTCACACTAGCCACTTAACAGCACACCTGAAAGCTCTAGACGAAAAAGAAGCAAACTCACCCAGGAGGAAGATGCCAGAAAATCTAATTGAGGGCCAAAATCAATAAAGAGAAACAAGGAGAACAATACAAAGAATCAATGAAATGAATCAATTTTCTCTTTGAGAAAATTGACAAGATAGACAAGATAGACAAACTCTTATCCAAACTAAACAAAAGGCAGAGAGAGAAAGAGAGAATCTGAATTAACAAAATCAGAAATGAAAAGGGGGACATAACAACAGACACTAAGGAAATCCAGAGAATCATTAGGTCAAACTTCAAAAACCTATATTTCACAAAATTGGAAAATCTAAAAGAAATGGAAAAATTTCTTGATAGATACCACTTACCAAATTTAAATCAAACTCAGATAAACAATGTAATGAACCTATAGCCCCTAAGGAAATAGAAGCAGTCATTAAAAGTTTCCACACATACACACACACACACACACACACACACACACACACACACACACACAAAACGAGCCAGATAGTTTGAGCATAATTTTATCAGACTTTCAAAGAAGACCTAATACTAATACTCCTCAAATTGTTCCACAAAATAAAAAGAGAAGAAACATTGTCAAATTTATTTTATAAGGCCACAGTAATCCTGATAACCAAACCACACAGACTCAACAAAGAAAGAGAACTACAGACCAATAACCCTCATGAGCATTGGTGCAAAAATACACAACAAAATATTTTAAAACAGAATCCAAAACACATCAAAAGGTCATCCACCATGATCAAGTAGGCTTCATTCCAGAGATGCAGGGATGGTTCAATATACAAATATCTGTCAATGTAATCCACCTTATAAACAAACTGCAAAAAAACCAACAACACATGAACATCTTATTAGATGCTGAAAAGCCTCTAACAAAATCTAGCACTGTTTCATGATAAAAGTCTTGGAGAGATCAAGGATATAAGAGACACACCTAAACATAATAAAGGCAATATATAGCAAGCTGACAGGCAACATCAAATTAAATAAACTTAAGGCCATTCCAGGAAATTCAAGAACAAGACAAGATTGTCCACACTCTCCATAGATACTGAATTTAATACTCAAACTTCTAGCTAGAGCAATAAGATTTCAAAAGGATACCAAGGGGATACAAATTGAAAAAAGAAAAGTCAAAATACTGCTATTTGCAGATTACATGATAGTAAACATTAAGCAACCCCAAAAGTTCTACCAAGGAACTCCTACAGCTGATAAACACCTTAAGCAAAGTGGCTGGATACAAGATTAAGTCAAAAAAATCAGTACCCCTCCTATACAAATAATAAATGAGCTGAGAAAGAAATCAGGAAAACAACATCCTTTACAATAGCCACAAGTAATATAAAATATTTTGATTTAATTCTAACCAAGCAAGTGACAGTCCTGTAATAACAAGACCTCCAAGTCCTTAAGTAGAGAAACTGGAGAAGATATCAGAAGATGGAAAGATCTCCCATTTTCATAGATCAGTAGGATTAGTGTAAGTATAAGTACCATCTTACCAAAAGCAATCTACAGATTCAGTGCAACCCTCATCAAAATCTCAACACAATTCATTACAGACCTTGAAAGAACAATATTCAAGTTCATTGGGAAAAAAAAAACCCTCAGGATATCCAAAACAATCCTGAACAATAAAAGAATTGCCAGGGGTATCACCATCCCTAGTTTCAAGGTCACTACAGAGTTATAGTAATAAAATCCACATGATATGACATGAAAATAGACAGTGTATCAATGGAATCAAATTGAAAGCTCAGACATAAATCCACATACCTATAGACACCCAGTTTTGACAAAGAAGCCAAAATTATACAATGGAAAACGAAAATCATTTTTAACAAGTGATCCTGGTCTAACTGGATATCTGCATGTAGAAGAATACAAATAGATTCATATCTATCACCATGCACAAGAGTCACATTCAGATGTATCAAAGACCTCAACATAAATTCAGATACACTAAACCTTATAAAAGAGAATTGGGAGATAATATAAAATGAATTGGCACAGGAGACAGCTTTCTAAGGAGAACACTGATAGTACAGTCACTAAGACTGACAATGACTAAATGGGAGCTTGTGAAACTGAAAAGCTTCTATAAGACAAAGAACACCATCAATAGGACAAAATGATGCCCACAGTGGGGAAAAGATCTTCACCAACTGCATATCTGACAGAAGGCTGATTTCTGAATTATATAAATAACTCAAGAAACTAGACAACAAACCAAATAATCCAGTTAAAAGTGTGGTATAGATCTAGTTTCAACAGAAGAATTTCAAATAGCTGAGAAGCACTTAAAGAAATATACACTATTCTTAGCCATCAGGGAAAGGCAGACCAAAATGTCTCTAAAATTTCATTTTACAGCTGTCTCAGAAACTTAAGTGACAACTTATGCTAAAGAGAATGTGAAGCAAGGGGAACACTCCTCCATTGCTGTGCAGACACTTTGGAAATCAATATGGTGGTCCCTTAGTAAACTGGGAATCAATCTACCATAAGACCCAGCTATACCGCTCTTAGGCATATACCAAATGGATGCTCAGTCATAGCACAAGGACACTTTCTCAACTATGTTCATAGCAGCTTTTTTGTATATTACAACCAAAACCTAGAAACAACTCAGGTATTCCTCAACTAAAGAATGGATAAAGAAAATGTGGTACATTTACACAATGGAGTATTACTTAGCTTTAAAAAACAACGACATTACAGAATTTACAGGCAAATGATGGAACTAGAGAAAGAATCATCCTGAGTGAGGTAACCCAGAGCCAGAAGGATAAACATGGTCATGTACTCACTTATAGTGGATATTAGCTGTCAAGTAAAGAATAATACTTTGCAGGTGGACTGGGGGTAGGTAGGGACGGGAACATAAGATATCACACAGACATGGGATTTGTTACCACTTTCTTACTATTCTTTAGCTTTTTCCATTTCATTGCATTTGTGATTATTATATTTTTAAAACATTTATTTATTCTTATTTTATATATGTGTGTGAATGCCTGTCTGAATGTGTATCTACCTTGTGTGTGCTTTTGCAGTGCTCACAAAGGCTTGAAAAAGGTGTCAGATCCCCTAGAGCTTGGGTTCCAGTTTGTGAGCAGTCATGGGGGTATTAAGAACTGGAGCTGAGTCCTCTACAAACACATAAAGTGCTCTTTACCTCTGAGCCAGCCTCCAGTCCCCTTTGTGATCATCTTATAACAGCTCTGCTTTGATCCATTGTTCTTTTCCATGGATTTATGGAAAAAGCTTAGATCATTTTATTTTGGATGTTTCATCTGTACCAATTTGAACGTTTGGTGCTATACCTTTTGCCTGAGTTATTTGAAGCCATATCTAATGTTTGATCTACAGAGCTTTAGTCATTGATCATGGAAAGGTTGTTATCTCCATTACTCTTTGAACAGTGTTGGTCGTTTACAATTGTTTCATTTAGATTAAAAATATTTGGAAAAGTTGCAGGTATTTCTGTAATTAATGTCTGATTTTTTTTAATCAAATGCATACTTTATATGTAAATATTCAACATTCAAAAGCTGAGACCATAACACAGTCTAACCATGCACTTGAAGACAGTCGTATCCTCTACTCTCACTGCAGACAAGCATCTACGAACGCCATCAGGTCCTGTTAGTGGACAGCTTTTGCCTTCTCCCTTCTGAGCTCTGTCTGCTTATTATAAAATTAGCACAAAAGGAGTCTGAGATTCTCCCTGTAATTATTTCTCTATTTCTATTCACTGTGTTTTCTTTACACATTATAAAATTGTTATTGGATACATAAACTTCAGTCTTTCTATTCCTGAGTGATGAATCGACTCCTTTATTGGTTTTTTTTTTTTGCCCTCTTTATCTCTCATAATATTCATAGTTTTGAAATTTATCTGCAGGTACTTCAAATGGGTTGGTAAATCTCAGTTCTATTGCTCTGTATTGCTTAGAACTGCACATTTCTCATCTACGTTCTGTAAGGTGTTTATGTAAGGATGGAGTCTGGAGGGATTCTTTCTTCCTTCTGTCCTGTAGACATACTGCTGCATTTGCTTCTGGATTGTACAGTTTTCAACAAGAAGCCTATTTTTTTCTAAACACTTTTTTAACTTTTAAAATAAAATTTTATTAATATTTGTCAATAGCATATTTTAATTGTATTCACTGCCCACTATTCATCCTCCTGAGTCTTCCCATGTATACCCCTGTCTTCTTCAAACTTCTTGTACTTCTTTTTATAGCTCAGGAAGTCCAATTTATTCATAGGTATGTGATATTCAGTGAGGTGGGGCCAATCTACCAGGAACCACAGTCTTAAAGATAAGTGGTTCTCCTTCTTCTGGAAGCCATCAACTGCCAGTAGCTCCTTAGCGAAGCGGGAGACTTGGGTGCTCTTCCTGCCTCTGTGCTAGCATGTGGACTGGCTTGGCCCCTCCTGCCTCTGTGCTAACATGTGGACTGGCTTGGTCTTTGACAGGTCTTGTGCAGGCAGTCACAGCCACTATGTGTTCATGAGTGTAGTGGCTCCACCATGTCAGAGATGCTGATCTTCCCTGGTCCTCCCCAGCTGCTGGCTCTTAATGATCTTTTCATCTCTTCTCCCTGCATAGCCCCTGAGGTTCAGGTGAGTGGCTGTGATATAATCATCCCCTTTGTAGCCCAGCACTCTACAATTATTCTCCACAGTCTAACCAGATGTGAATGTCACCCATTAATAACATCCACTGCACAAAGAAAGTTTTCTAACAGATCTGAGAGCCACAGTAGTCTATGAGTAGAGAGATACAAATTTAGCTAGCAGTTCGATCTATGTCCCATTTACCATTTTTTTATTCTTTTGGGGGACTCACCACCCAGCTCCCAAATAAATCACACATGGAGGCTTATTCTTAGTTATAAAGCCCAGCTGTAGCTTAGTTTGTTTCTTACCAGCTTTTCTTAACCTAATTCTTACACCTACCTTTTGGCTATGGAATTTTTCCTTTTCTTCTGCATATCTTTATTTTTACTCTTACTCCGTGGCTGGTTGTGTGGCTAAGTGACTGAGGCCTAGTGCCCTCCGCTCCTTGTTCTCTTGATCCTCCCAGAGTCTTTCTTCTGCTCCCGCTGTCCAGCAGCCCTGTCTATCCTCCTTTCTCTTGCCTGTTCAGCTCTTCGTTAGAACATCAGGTGTTTTAGGCAAAGTAACACATCTTCACAGAGTTAAACCAATGCAGCATAAAAGAATGCAACACATCTTTGCACCATTAAGCTAAATGTTCCATAACTTAAACAAATGTAACACGCCTTAGAATAGTATTCCACAACGATACACTCACCACTGTAGCCAATAAATTCCCAGTCATGTGTTCTTAGCTAAAAACTCATAGCAGACATAAGTTTCCTCCTGTGACCTCTAACCCAGACATGTCAGAGGGAGGAAGGAAAAGAAGGAAGAAAGGAGGGAGGGAAGGAGGGAGGGAGGGGAGGAGGGAGGGAGACAAGCTGTAGCTACATGAGCATGGCCATAACTGACAGTGTAATTTCACTTAAGGAGAAGGCTAGAATTTTGAGGTTGTCACCAAAGAAGCCTCAGAAAGAGGACAGATTTTAAGTGTCATTAGTAACATTGAGGATTTGTTGAGAAAACCATGCTCTACCTCTGTCTAAATAGTAACCACCATGTATGAATGGTATAGCCCTTACAGTTGAGAAGGAAGCAGCTCACATGGCCTTGGACAAACCATCATGAGCCATATGTGAAGACAGCTCTGATATTAAACAGGAAGAAGAAGGTATAGGTGCCCTAGGCCGTGGGATGATGCTCAGTATTCAGCTAGGCTGTCTGCAGGCAGGCCTGCTTCTAGCTATGAATAAGGACAATGTCCAAATCCTGGGAAAGGTGTTTGGGGTGCCAAGGGAATAATTTTACCTTTCAGGAGTGGTGTGGACAGTAAGGCCACCACTGCTGCTTGACCTGAATTTCAACATTGCAGGTCAGAATTCTCCAGTACCCTTTTACTTTCATTTTTAATGACTCTCTCACTGTGTGTTATGGGAGCCCCATTATGCTTTTTCCTTTGGAAAATTTTGTGTGGACTTCAGTAGTGGATGAGGATGCATACAATGGCAGCCTCTTTAAACTAACAATTTTTTAAATTAAATATTTCTTTTTAAAATGTTTTAAATTTTATTTGAATTTTTTCTGTACCCACTACTGCTCCTTCTCCCATTCTTCCCTCAGCCTCTTCCTCCCTGCCATTGTTCACTCCCAGAGAAGCCAAGGAACCCCCACTCTTTCCACCCGCTCTACCAGCGTATCTTTCATGTTCTCTTCTTACCTCCCCTTGAGCTCCCCCCCTCCCATGATCACAATTTTCTCAAAAGATTTTCTCTCTTTCCCCTTCCAAGGTGAGTCAATTCGGTCTGTCATATATAATTGAGGCAGGACCAAGTCCTTCCCCCAAGAATCAAGGCTGAGAAAGGTGTTTTCGCACTAGGCATGGGCTTCCAAGGAGCCAGCTCATGGACCCTTGATAGACTCTGGTCCAATTACCATGGGATTCAGAAACTGCCCATGCCTTTCGACTGCCATCTACATTTAGAGGGTCCAGATCCATTCCATGAAGGTTCATCAGCTGTCATTTCAGAGTCTGCAAGTTCCCAACAGCATGGGACTGTCTACTCCGTAGATCTCCCCATCATGATCCCAACCCCTCCCCTCATGCAATCTCTCCTTCCTCTCTTCAGCTGGACCAGTATCTCAGCCAGGTGTTTAGTATGGATCTCTACATCTACCTCCATCAGCTCCTGGATGAAGATTCTATAATGGCAATTAGGGTGGTCATCATATGATAATAGGCAAAGGCCAGTTCAAGCACCCTCTTCACTACTGCATGGAGTCCTAGCTAGGCTCATGATGTGGGTTCTTGGGTCTTCCCTGGTATCAGGTTTCTCTCTAATCCCCCAGTGACTCCCTCCCTCTAGCAGGATATCCACTTCTTTGTTCCACTTCTCTGTTGCTGCCCCGATTCCTCCCTCCCTGCTCTACCATCCTATTCTCTCATATTCTCTTCTCACCTCCCCTTGCTCCCCACCCCCATGATCACAATTTTCTCAGGAGATCTTCTCTATTTCCCCTTCCAAAGGGGATCTATGGATGTCTCTCTTAACTTTCTCCTTTTACCTAGCTGCTGGGGTGGTGTATAGATAACAGCCTGGTAATCCTTTGCTTTACATCTAAAAATTCACTTACAAGTGAGTACATAACATGTCTGTCTTTCTGGGTTTGTGTTACCTCACTTAGGTTGATACTCTCCAGATCCAGCCATTTGCCTTCAAAATTCAGGATTTTTTTTTTCTGCTGAGTAGTACTCCACTGTTTAAATGTACCACAATTTTTAAATCCATTCTTCAGTTGAGGGGCATCTAGGTTGTTTCCAGGTTCTGACTATTACAAATAATGCTGCTATGAACACAGTTGAGCCAATACCCTTGTGGTAAGAATGTGCATCCCTTAGGTATATGCCTAATAGTGATATTGCTGAATCATTGGGTAGATTGATTCCCAGTTTCCAGAGGAACTGCCATACTGATTTCCAAAGTGGCTGCACAAATTTACATTCCCAGCAGCAATGGAGGAGTGATCTCCTTGCTCCACATCCCTTCCAGCATAGGTTGTCATTTCTGTTTTTTATCTTAGCCATTCTGACAGGTGTAAGATAATATCTCAGTTGTTTTGATTTGCATTTCTCTAATGGTTAAGAATGCTGAGCAGTTATTTTAGTGTCTTTCAGTCATTTGGAGTACTTCTGTTGAGAATTCCCTATTTAGCTCTGTACCTGATTTTTTAATTATATTATTTTATTTTTTAACTTCTAGTTTCTTCAGTTATCTATTTATTTTAGAGATCAGTCTTCTGTCGGATATAGGGTTGGTGGAGATCTAGATCTTTTCCCATTCTGTAGGCTGTCATTTTGTCTTACTGACTATGTCTTTTGCCTTATAGAAGCGTCTCAGTTTCAGAAGATCCCATTCATTAATTGTTGCCCTCACTGTCTGTGCTACTGTTGCTATATTTAGAAAGTGGTCTCCTGTGCCTTGAATGAGTTCAAGGGTCTTTCCCACTTTCTTTTCTGTCAGGTTCAGTGTAATTGGGCTTATGTTGAGGTCTTTGACCCACTTGGATTTGAATTTTATGTAGGGTGATAAATATGGATCTTTTTGCATTCTTCAACATGCCCATCCAGAAATTCCAGCACCATTTGTTGAAAATGCTATCTTTTTTTCATTGCATATTTTAGGCCTCTTTGTCAAAAATCAGGTGTGGATTAATATCAGGGTTTTCACCCATTGATTCACAAGTCTATTTCTATGCCAGTACCAAGCTGTTTTATTACTGTAGCTCTATAGTAGAACTTGAAGTAAGTGATGGTGATGCCTCCTGAAGTTCTGTCATTGAACAGGATTGTTTTGGCAATCTTCGGTTTTTTATTATTCCATATGAAGTTGAGAATTGATCTTTCAAGATCTGTGAAAAATTGTGTTGGAATTTTGATGAGGATTGCATTGAATCTGTAGATTGCTTCTGGTAAGATTGCCATTTTTTCTATGTTGATCCTACCTATCCATGAGTTTGGGAGATCTCTGTTATTGTCTTCATTTTCTTTCTTTAATGATCAAAAGTTCTTGTCATAAAGGTCTGTCACTTCTTTGGTTAGAGTTACCCCCAAGATATTTAGTGCTATTTATAGCTGTTGTAAATGGTGATGTTTCCCTGATTTCTTTTTCAGCCCCTTTATCATTTGTATACAGAAGGGCTAGCTATTGATTTTGTTTTGTTTTGTTTTGTTTTTGTTAATCCTGCTACATTGCTGAAAATTTTACCAGCTATAGAAGTTCCTGAGTTCCCTGGTAGAATTTGGGAGGTCACTTATATATACTGTTATATCATCTACAAATAGTGATAGTTTGCCTTCTTTCTTCCAATTTGTATCCCACTGATCATCTTTTGTTGTCTTATTGCCTTAGCTAAGACTTCGAAAACTATGTTAAATAGACATGAGGAGATAGGACAGCTTTGTTTTGTTCCTGATTTTAGTGGGATTACTTTAAGTTTCTCACCAAGTAGTTTAATGCTGGTTTGCTGTATATTGTCTTTGTTATGTTTAGATATTTTCCGTGTATTCTTGATCTCTCCAGGACTTTTATTACAAAGGAGTGCTTGATTTTTTTCAAGGGCATTTTCAGCATCTTATGAGATGATCATGTAATTTTTTTTCTTCCAGGTTGTTTATGATGGATGACATTGACAGGTTTTTCTATGTTGAACCATCCTTGCATCTTTTACATGGTGGATGATTTTTTTTGATTTGTTCTTGAATTCCATTTGCTAGTATTTTATTTAGTATTTTTGGATTAATATTTATGAGGGTTATTGGTCTAAAATTCTCTTTCTTTGTTACGTCTTTGTGTGACTTGGGTATCAGGGTGACTATAGCCTCATAAAAAAAGTTTGACAATGTTCATTCTGTTTCTGTTGTGGGGAAACATTTTGAGGAGTATTGATATTACTTCCTCTTTGAAAATCTAGTAAAATTCTGAAACTTTATCTGGCTTTTTTTTTTTAGGTTTTGTAGACTTTTAATAACAGGTTCTACTTTATTGAGAGTTATACTTCTATATAGGTCATTTATCTGGTCTTGATTTAATTTTGGTAAGTGGTACCTTTCCAGAAAGCTGTCCATTTCTTTTACATTTTCTAATTTGTGGTAATATGTTACATATTTAATAAAACCTGGAATATCAAGAGATCAATCCATAGTCAAAATTAGGCAGAGGTACCTCCGGGAATTCCAGGGATAGCAGAGCAGTTTTAACTCACATAGCTCTGGGAGTTCTGGATCCCTGTGAGTACAAGGGCAAACAGCTGGGCTTCAATAGCACACACCTTTAATCCCAGCCCATGGATCAGAAAACAGATCCAACCACTGTCAATCCAGGAGAATCAGAGAGTGGTAACCCACACCTTTAATCCCAGCAGGGAAAGCCAGGAGTGGTGACCTACACCTTTAATCCGGTAACTTCAGAGACAGAGATCTTTCTGTGTTTCTTTGAGTCAAGGCTGACTCATGCCTTTAATCTTAACCCGAATGGGATATAGCTGGGTGAGAATGGTATCTAAGGTGGGGTTAGGAAAACAGGAGCAATTAGAAGTGACCAGGAATGAAGCTGAGGAAGCTAGAAGATCGCTGGGTGAGATTTGACTGTGGTGTTTCCTCTCTCTGGTATTTCAGCCTTTCCCCAATATCTGTCTCTGAGCTGCTTTCATTATAACCAGAATTCATGCAACACTAATTTAGTGAAGTACAAGTTTTTGAAGTATGACCTAATGATTCTCTGGATTTTCTTTCTATCTGTTATGTCCCCTTTTTCATTTCTGATTTTGTTAATTAGGATATACTCCCTCTGTCTTTTGATTAGTTTGGATAAGGGTATGTCTATCTTATTGACTTTCACAAAGAACTAACTCTTTGATTCATTGATTCTTTGTATTGTTCTCTTTGTTTCAATTTTATTGATTTCATCCCTGAGTATGATTATTTCCTGCCATTTATCTACTTTTTCTGGATGAGTTTGCTTCTGTTTATTCTAGAGCTTTCAGCTGTGCTGTTTAGTCTCTTGTGTGAGTTGCTTTAAATTTTTTATGTAGGCACCTAGTGCTATGAACTTTCTTCCTCTTAACACTGCTTTCATTGCACCCCATAAGTTTGTGTATGTTGTGGATTCATTTTCATTGAATTCTAGGAAGTTTTTAATTTTTCTCTTTAGTTCTTCTTTGACTCACAGGAGACAATGAAAGATGTTCAATTTCCATGAGTTTATAGGATTTCTGTGGTTTGTGTTGTTGTTGAACTCTAACTTGAGTCCATGGTGGTCTGACAGGATACAAGAAGTTATTCTCATTTTTTTGTGTGTCTATTCATATATGATTTATGACTGAGTATGTGGTCAGTTTTAGAGAAAGTTCCATGGGCTGATGAGAAGAAGGTATATTCCTTTGTGTTTGGGTTAAAGTTTATACACACACACACACACACACACACACACACACACACACACATATTCCATTTGATTCGTAACATCTGTTAGATCCCTTTTTTCTCTGTTAAGTTTCTGTCTGGCAAACAATTTATTGGTGAGGGTAAGGTATCGAAGTCTCCCACTACTAACATGTGGAGGTTGACCTGAGGTTTAAGCTTTAGTAATGTTTCTTTTAGATAAGTGTTCAGAATTGAGATTTCATCTTGATAGATTTTTTTCTGAGATGAATAAGTAATGTCCATCCTGATCTCTTTTGATTGATTTTAGTTTGAAGTCTATTTTGTTAGATATTAGGATAGCTACACCAGCTTGTTTCTTAAGTCCATTTGATTGGAAATTCTTTTCCTAACCATTTACTCTGAGCCAGTGTGTGTTTTTAAAGTTTAAGTGGCTCTTGTGTGCAGCAGAAGGATGGATTCTGTTTTTGTATCCATTGTGTTAGCCTGTGTCTTTTTATAGGTGAATTGAGTCCACTGATATTAAGGGTGTTAATAACCAGTGATTATTAATTTCTGTTATTTTTGGTGGCAGTGTTGTATGTGTATTTCCCTTCTTTGGGTTTTCCTTCTGTGGAATTATCTGTTGCTCGTGGCTTTGTGGGTATATCTAGCTTTCTTAGGGTAAAATTTTCCCCCTAGTGCTTTCTGTAGGCCTAGATTAAATCTGGTTTTGTCATGAAGTATCTTGTTTACTCCATCTATGGTGATTGATAGTTTTGTTGGGTATTGTAGTCTGGGCTGACAACCATGATCTCTTAGTGTCTTTATAACATCTGACCAGGAACTTCTGGCTTTCATTGTTCCATTGAGTAGTCTGGTGTTATTCTGACTGGTCTGCCTTTCTAAGTTACTTGGCCTTTTTTCTTTACAGCTCTTAAGATTCTTTATTCTGTAGGCTTGTTTATTATGTGGCAAGCTGACTTTTTGGGAGGGCTAGTCTATTTGATGTTCTGTAGCTTCTTGTAACTTTATAGACATTTTCTTCTTAATATTGGTAAAATTTTCTTCTATAATTTTTTTGAATATATTTTCTGTGCCTTTGAGCTAGTATTCGTTCCCTTCTTCTATTCCTATTATTCTTAGGTTTGGTCTTTTCATGGTGTACCACATTTCTTGGTCATTTTGTGTTATGACCTTTTTGGTTTTAATGTTTTCTTTGACTGACATATCTATTTCCACTACTGAATCTTTGACACTGGAGATTCTCTCTTCATCTCTTGCATTCTGTTGGTTATGTTGCATCTGTAGTTCCAGTTCGTTTTTTCACATTTTTTTTATTTCCATCATTCATTCCCTCAGTGTCTTCTTTATTGCTTCTATTTCAATTTCTAAATCTTGAACTGTTTTCTTCACCTATTTAATTGCTTTTTCTTGACTTTCTTTAAGGGATTTGTTGATCTTTTCCATTTTTTTTTCTTTTCCTCTATTTCTTCAAGGGTGTTTTTTTATTTTCTCTTTTAAGACTTTTATTATCTTAATAAAGTTGTTTTTAAGGTCATTTTCTTTTGCTTCTTCTATATTGTCATGATCAGGTGTTGTTGTTTTAGAACCACCAAATTCTGGTGGTGCCATATTGTTCTTTATGTTGTTATATGTATTCTTGTACTGGTGTCTGCCCATTGCTTTCTTGAATTAATGCAGGAGTTGTCTGTATCTCAGGGAGCTGATTTTGGTACAATCTGCTCTGGTTGTGTCTGTGTCTCAGGAAACCTCTCTTGATCCAATCTGGGCTCTTGGAGGGAGTGTATTCTGTGTAAGCTATTTTTGGTACAATAGGAGCTGGCTGATTCTGTGTCTCAGAGATCCAAACTTGGTCCAATATGAGCTCTTGATCCAGAAAGAACTTTTGATCCTATAGTAGCTCTCGGTCCAATAGGTGCTGGCAAATTGTGGGTCTCAGGTAGCTGCCCTTAATCCAATAGGTGCTGAGGAACTGTAGGTTTCAGGAAGTTGCTGAGGTCACCAGGTGATGAGATAAATTGGGGGTTGGGATGGGATTTGTCGATGGAGTGTCAAGGAAACTGGATTTTTCTCTGGAGTTCTGGCCTACAGGGGTTTTCTTTGCTGGCCTGGATTTTGGAAAGGAATGAATGGGGGTGGGGTTCCAAGGGTTTTATCCCAGGGCCTGGGTCTTGGAGACTAGGTTCTGTGACTGGGCTGGGTAAAATGTCACTCACCTCTTGGTCCAATAGGTGCTAAGGATCTGTTGGGTAGCCACTGAGTTCACTGAGTGATGAGGTGGGTTGAGGGTTGGACTGGGATTTGTAGATGGGAGTGTCCAGCAAACTGGATTTTAATGGGTAGTTGTGACCTGCAGGGTTTTTCCCTACTGTAAGGATTCCTGGCACACAGCAGCTACATGGTAAACGTGCTAGTCTGATAACCCAACATGGTGCCTGGTAAGAAATAAGAATTCCTGGCATGTAGCAGCCATGTGGTAAACCCAACATGGCACCAGCTGATTTATGTAGCCATACCTACGGGTATGTTCTGCCGGGGCAATATTCTATAATAGAGTGTTCAGTCCCCTGAAAATGTCCTTTTCCCAAGGTCAGACATATAAACAAAGGCCCCATTTCCTCTGGAGCTTAAAGAAAGTTTCTGCTTGTTACAAAGGAAGTCATTTTCCTCATCTCAGGCAAGAGGTACTTGTGGCCCTTCCATTGATTTATGATTGGTGCCCACGAACTTGTCAGCACTAGCTCCCTCAATCCTTGCTCACAAGTTTCTCCCCAGCCCTCAAACCCCTTCCTTCTATTTCCATTTAATCCTTTGTGCAATCATAGAATATAAAATGTGTAGCCCATTTTCAATAAAGAGGTTACCCTGATCTATCCTCAGACCATATTAGCCTCTTTCTTTTGCAGACTCTATACCTTCTCTTTGGGACCTAATCCCCAGTAGAGCTGGACTCCAGCATAGGAGCCTAGGAACTGGCTTACAGAGTAACTAGGAGTCACTTTTGACCGTGAGGTGGGGGAAGGGTACAGGTGGTGACATTAGTAAACCAAAATCAGAAGTGTGAACTGATAGACTCCTAAATAAATCAAGACATATGGTCTCCAAACAAACTGAGCCCCCAACACTTATGTACTATTTACTGTTCACCAAGCCTAGCTTCATGCACATTAGATATGTTTGACTTTTAACTCCTCAGTATTATAGTTTTCATTCTATAAATGAAGAATTCAAGGCTTAGACCTAAGAGGTTCTTTGTCCTGGGTCACACAAACAGAATTAGACCCCATCTTCATCCACCAACTATAGAATCCAGGTTTTTGGCCATCATCCTACACTGGATGTGGTTTACATAACAATACAGAATAGCAAATGCCTCCTAGTAGCCGAAATAATTAATGCCTGCCTCTTTGCTGCATCAGAATCCCTACATGTGATCTCAGGCAGGCCTTAGCTCATCTGTTACAGTATTTACTCCCAAGTCTTGCCACACATACTCTTTTCCCTGCTCAAACACACAGATGATACACACTAAAAGGGGAAAAGAAGAAGGCCAGAAATGACTGAGCTAGGGGACAGATCTAGAATAAGTACCTTGGAGCCAGGATCAGGCTAGAGAGTGATAGCTGGGAAGCAGAGCCTCGGGGAGAGTAGGGATAAAAGTTGAAAAGCATGAAAGCAAAGGACCAAATGAAGCACAACATCAGGAAGCACTGCAATGTTGGTTGTAAGGGCTTCCTCAGCAAGATCTAGTTGTGAAACAGCAAGGATCTATTGTCTTATAGTTCTATAGGGTAGATCTGAAATAAAGGTGACAGCAGGGTTTGGGTGGTGTGTGTGTGGGGGGGTGCTTATATGTGTGCATGATCATGTAGGTGCACATGCATGGATGCTAGAGGTCAAGCTTGAATAGCTATCATTCCTCAGGAACCACACATCTTGATTTTTGACTCAGGCTCTCACTAGGTCCCAAGGCTCCCTGATACAAGTATACTGGTCAGTGAGCACAAATGACCCTCCCTCCTCTGCTCTTCATCTGTGGTATACACCAATATGCCCTTCTTTGTGTGTGGATGCTGATGACTGAACTCACTCGGATGACCGAATCATGTGCCCAGTCACCAAGGTCTCTTCTTTGTTTTTTTCTTATTATAAATAAAGAAGTCACATTTTCTGTCTTTGAATATCCTTATTCAATGTCTCTTCTCCCTCCCACCACATCAGGTCATTTTCTCTTCTCCACAACTCCCCATCCGCCCCCTGGGAAGGTGATCCCAAGGTTCCACGATCCCAGTATTACTTAGTTCAGCTTCCACTCCTGGTAAATCCAGTTTTCTCCCCCCAACCTCAAGGCTGAGTCAGGTGTTCCTCTAGGGGGAGTGGGATCCAAGGAGTCACTCCAAGGTGTATCTGATCCCAAGCTGTTCAGTGGTTGAGGTTTGCACCTTGGGCATGCTTTGCTTTTTTCTTGTTTGTTTGTTTCTTTGTTTAGAATTCACTAATGAGTGAGTACATCCCCCGCTTATCTTTCTGGGCTTGTGTTACCTTGCTCAGGAGGATATTCTCCAAATCCATCCATTTGCCTTCAAATTTTAGGATATCATTTTTTCTTACTGCTGAGTAGTACTCCATTGATGTACCACAGTTTGTTAATCCATTCTTCAGTTGAGGGGCATCTAAGTTGTTTCCAGGTTCTTGCTATTACAAATAATGCTACTATGAACATAGCTAAGCTAATGCCATTGAAGTGTGACTATGCATCTTTAGGATATACACCCAGAAGTGATATTGCTGGGTCTTTGGGGAGATGGATTCTCCATTTTCTGAGAAACCACCATACTGCATTCCAGAGTGGCTGAACAAGCTTACACACCCACCAACAATGAAGGAGTGTTCCCCTTGCTCTGCATCCTCCCTAACATAGGCTGTCATCTGTGTCTTTTATCTTAGCCAATCTAACAGGTATCAGGTGGTATCTCAAAGTTGTTTTGATTTGCGGTCTCTTCTTTCTAAGGACAAAAAGAAAAACTTACTTCCTGACTCTCCTACATTTAGATAGTTGGTGAGCAGTCTCCCACAATTCTTTGCTTGTGGTTTCATCCCACTCGTCCATCTCCATGTTTGTGTGGCCTTCTTCCCAAGTGCACTTGTCTAAGTGTCTCATTCCAAGAAGGATTCATGACCCCAAGTCACATGTTACGTTGGCTCCCTCTGACAATTTTATCTTAATATAATCATATTCAAATAACTTATTTATAGATAATTTACACACACAATATTGAAGGTATTTTGAGGAAGGCACAATTCCAGTCACGAAACTAAGACTAAAACCTAGTAGAAACAGCACTGGAGAAGAAAGGTGGAAGGAAATACAGAAGGAAAGTCCAGGGGAAAGCAGTGTGAATAACTTGCTGCTGCCCTAGGTGTTTGTTGGTCTGGCTTAATGGCCAAAGCAAGTCAATAAACAGCTGGTTGCAATTACTCTGGTGTGTGTGTGTGTGTGTGTGTGTGTGTGTGTGTGTGTGTGTGTGAGAGAGAGAGAGAGAGAGAGAGAGAGAGAGAGAGAGAGAGAGAGAGAGACTATGACTCTCAAAGAGGTAAGACTAACCCCCTAATGCCTCGTCTCGCCTCATACTTGCACAGTTCTCACCTCAGTCCCCTGGAAAACACTCAACAGCATCTTCTTGTAAAATTTACAGATGACTGTGGATGTCTGTGGTTTAATTTTGTACCAGTTTTTATTCATGAATCACATTTCTGTAAAGACATTAATCCTTGCTCATTACTAAATGCAGTCAGACTCATAATTCACCAGTGTGCTTTTGTGCATTGTGCTAGAACAAATAAGGCTCTTAATAGACTTCAATGGCACTCGAAACCTTCTCACCAACATAAACCAGGAGACAGAGGGAAGGTTTAAAGGTATATTTGATCACCTCTTCATTCTCTTCTGTTCTTTGGGAACTGATTCTACAGGTGGTTTGCTATTGTGCATATGAGTCACAGAAAGAGAGCTCCCAAACTCAAGAGACCTCAATGAATGTCCTATTTTGTATCCAGCCATATGTATATGCATAGCTTCTATATTTGTTGATACTATTATGTCCAGATCTTGAGGTCCCCCAAAAGACAACAAAAAAAGTCCCAATTCACATGCAAAACCAAAGAAACTTTATTGCAGCTCAGGCTTGGACTGTCTGCCTGTTGGGCAGTTAGAGCAGAGAGTCCTAAGCCTGGGCAGGGTAAGTTTTTTTTTTTTTTTTTTTTTTTTTTTTTTTTAAATCATAATAGAGGTTGAGGTGAGAAAATTTCCAGAGTTAAGGACCCTGATTGGCTGGCATTTGTCTAGGATATTTTGGTGAGATCACAGGGAATAGGTGCACCTAGGCTCTAGGACATGTGATGACCTTATCTAATCTTATCTAAGGATTGACATAGAGTACTTCCCCTTAGATGCTGGCCTGTTCCAGGCTAGTATCCACTAATGGCTTTCCCTTCCAATAAACCAAAACTCAGGCCTTGGCTGGTTTTTATTAAGCCTGTCATGGCAGCTGTGTGGCTAAGCTGCTCTGGACCTCATAGATAGTTTTGGAATTTGATGACAGACAAATCCCCAGTTCCTCTCTGCTTTGTACCAAATGCAGTTGCTATTCAGTCTTTTATCCACCCATCACATCTGTAGTTGGACAGATCCTTAAAAAGAGGTGAAAATTGAGACAGACTCTTTTTTTTACTGTCATAAGTCCAAACTTACTGAAATTTTTTATTTTATTTTTTCAATTTTATATTTAGAAATGTCTCAAAATCTACATTTGATTTGTTAAGAAATATATTTTTTCTAATAAGTTATTTTATGGAATACTCAGAAGTATTCATAAATATGTCTCTAATATTAGAAGAATGTTTATTTATAAGATCTGCTTACACAAAATTGGAGGCAACATAATGTGCAAGAAAAATAAAAACTAAGAAATATACAATAAAATGTATTATTTGTTCTCTGCTCCTCCCTGTTCTAGAGACAGCTGCATCTTTTCATGCAGTGCCAGCCTCATTCCCGAGACACGATGGTGAACAATGGAGTGAACGGATTTGGCTGTATTGGGAGCCTGGTTACCAGGGCTGCCTTTCAAAATGACAAAGTGAACGTTGTTGCCATCAAAAATCCCTTCATTGACCTCAACTACATGGTCTACATGTTCCAGTATGACTCCACCCATGGCAAGTTCAACGGCACAGTCAAAGCTGAGAATGGGAAACTCATCATCAATGGGAAAACCATCACCATCTTCCAGGAGCAAGATCCTGCCCACATCAAAGGGGGTGATGCTGGTGCCCAGTACGTTGTGGAGTCTACTGGTGTCTTCACCACCATGGAGAAGGCTGGGGCCCACTTGAAGGGTGGGGCCAAAAGAGTTATCATCTCTGCCCCTTCTGCTGATGCCCCCATGTTTGTGATGGGTGTGAACCATGAGAAGTATGACAATTCTCTCAAGATTGTCAACAATGCTTCCTGCACCACCAACTGCCTAGTCCCCCAGCCAAGGTCATCCACGACAACTTTGGCATTGTGGAAGGACTCATGACCACGGTCCATGCTGTCACTGCCACCCAGAAGACTGTGGATGGCCCCTCTGGGAAGCAGTGGCGTGATGGCCATCGGGCTGCCCAGAACATCATCCCAGCATCTACTGGTGCAGCCAAGGCTGTGGGCAAGGTCATCCCAGAGCTGAACGGGAAGCTCACAGGCATGGCCTTCCGTGTTCCTACCCACAACGTGTCTGTTGTGGATTTGACTTGCCGCCTGGAGAAAGCTGCCAAATGATGACATCAAGAAGGTGGTGAAGCAGGCCTCTGAAGGCCCACCAAAGGGTTTCCTGGGCTACACTGAGGACCAGGTTGTCTCCTGCGACTTTAACAGCGACCCCCACTCCTCCACCTTTGATGCTGAGACTGGTATCGCTCTCAATGACACTTTGTAAAGCTTGTCTCCTGGTATGACAATGAATATGGCTACAGCAACAGGGTGGTGGATCTCATGGCCTACATGGCTTCCAAGGAGTAAGAAGCCCACCCTGGACCACCCACCCCAGCAAGGATGAGAGCAAGAGAGAGGCCCTCGGTTGTGAGCAGTCCCTGCCCCAACTCAGCCAACACTGAACATCTCCCCCAGTTTCCATCTCAGACCCCGGAATAACAGGAGGGACTTAAGGAGACCTACTCTCTTGAATGCCATCAATAAAGTTCACTGCACCCAAAAAAAATGTATTATTTATTTAAGAGAAGTTTAGAGGAAAAATAGTTCAAATAACATATATGTAATTTTTACTTACAAAAAATAGTATCTGAATAGATGAACTTATGGCATACTGTTATAATCAAGCTTGAGTACATGTTGCTCTTATTTTCTTCATTCTGCATTTGTGAATCCTAAAGTTGACGTATATTAACATTCTAATAGAAGAGTAACACTGACGCAACAAGCAGAGAGCTGGCTCTCTATGGGCCCAGGTTTGCTGACTTGGACCTGGGCTCTCTTCACTTATTCCTCAAGCCACCGTGCTCTCTGCCAGCCAAATTTCTTGAGCAGAATACTTGAGGCTTAGATTCAGAGATGATTTCATTGCAGACCAGCCAGTTTATGTAGTAGGAATTTATCTAAGGATTCCCTTTTAAGATCACATTGACAAAAGTCAGTTATTTCAATAATTTGAGTCAGCATGCAGCTTCCTTGATATCTATATTACTGACTTCATCAAAAAGCACTCTGATTGGATATGGGAGGTACTGGTTGATGCCCTACCCAAACTGTTATCTGGGGTTGATTGGCTGGGATTTGAACAGTGGGTATTTTAGGGGCTAGCACACTAGATAAGCCTCTTCTTTCTGTTCTTGCCTGTGCTGAGACTTCTTTCCTCTATCTCAGTGTGAAGAGCATTACCTTAGAGCACAGAGTGCATAGGTGGCCATACTCATGGAGCACAGGGTGCACAGGTGACCACACGCACTGTTTTCAAATGGTAAGTGGCAATCCCTAAACTCTGCTTAGAAGTTATTTTCTTGTTACGAATTCTCTGCCTGTAGGTGGGGATGTCCATCTGTCCTTTGATCTGTACAGCAGAGTGACTACCTTGGCAATAGAGGCCAGATTCTGCACTTATACTCAGTTGTCCCTATTCTAACAACGGGGAGGCAAATGGTGCTATTGTTCATGTTATCCTCTAAATGCAAAACGTAATCACATGACTGTGTTTACAGTCTCCCTCATGATGAAAACCCACTGTGAGCCATGGTGCTCTTTTTGTTACTGGGAATCTAAAGGGATAGGGCTCTTTCTAATCGTATTAGAGAATCGTATACAAGAAGAAGCAAGAGAGATCAAGAGGAAGAAAGAAAAGGGGAGAAAGAAGGGGAAAAGAACAAAGGCAGAAAGGAAGAGACAACGCATGTGAAGAAATGAGTGAAAGGGCTGGAGGACACAAAAGGAAGTGTCATTTGTCACTCTGTGTCCCTAAGTACAGTAGACTGGGCCCAAGGCAGGAGGTAACTGATGTGGGATGTCTTTGTGTATGCTGTGAACACCACTGGACAATATAGGAAATGTTTTGGCCTATGGCAGAGCAGCTTGGAAGCAGGCAGAAAATCCAAGCAAAGATACAGCAGAAGGAGGGGTGGAGTCATAAGAGACACTCCAGCTGCCCAAGAAGCAAGTCTAGTGGAGTACAGATAAGCCATGAGCCACATAAGACAGATTAGTAGAAATGGGTGGAGTTAAGATGTGAGAGCTAGCCAGCAATAAGCCATAGGCCAAACAGTTGGGGTTGACAGGTCTGGACCATGGGCTGGACAGGCCAGAAACTTCTTACTACAGGGAAGAGTCACCTTTTCCTGTCTATGAAAGAAGAAATCTTGGGCTGGGTGCGGGGGTGTTCAGCAGTCAGCTGCTTGCTGTTCCTGTGGAGGAGCGGAGCCTAATTCCCGATGCCCCACTAGGCTGTCACAGCCTCCAGTACTCCAGCTCCACATCCTCTGGCCTCGAAGAATACAGATACAGACAGACACATACACATACACATCCCACACACCATGAATAAATATTTTTATCTGGCTCTAACTATAAGGGAAAAGGCTTGTTGCAGGTTTGTTCTTCAGAGACCTTAAGGCCCCTCAGGAAGCTTCATATGTGCCCTTCTGTGAGGACAGCAGGGATTCCCTTCCAGACTGAGGATGAAGCAGGCAGGTGAGATGAGACAAGGCTTCTTCCTCTTGTCCTGCTTGTGTTGCCAACTGTCTTCACCCCCTGCTCCTGTAGTTTTGACAGTTACAAAATACTATGTAGCATTTAATTATATTTTATCTTGTAGTTTTAAATGTGTCTGAAGATATTTAATGTCTGCTAGATTTATAGCAACTTATAGCAGGAACCATGTTGTGTCATTTATAGGAAAACATATGCTCTATAGTTTCTTGCCGAGTTCTAAATACAGAGCTGGTCCTCAATTAGATCGGGTGTTAGGGAAATTCCGCTCTCCACCAGTAGATTGAAGCAGTTACCGAGCAGCGGGAAGCAGGCAACTTGGGGAAACTCATATGTCTACCAATTTATGTTTCCTTAACTTAGACAAGGCAGAGTAACCTGGCCTTTTGCTGTGCAGTTATATATCATCTTGTGAAATTTGAGCCCAACTATGGTTCATTGCTTAGGTGAATAAAAATGTGAACCCACTAAATCATGAGTAAAGTAAAACAATAAATGACCTCAATATCTACCACTCTTCCTGTTTTATTATCATTATAATAGTTTATATTTATGGAGAGCAATGAGATAGTTGGATGCAAGGAGCCTCGGAATGGTCACACCAAGAGCATTGCCTTCACAACTCTGCAGCCTTCTTGCTGCACATTTGTAGTGTAATATTCCAATGCATATATTTGACGGGACTCTCTAAATTGGGTTACTTTACTATTGTTTTACTTTTTGTTTGGGGTCTTTTTGCATTTTTCTTTTATTTGCTCCTGAAGCATATAGGCTATTGGGAGCTCCAGTCATCTCTCTGTGCTTTAGAATATTAAAACATTAGAACTTATTACATCTGTCTAGCAATGTTTTTGTATTAATTACCCAGCCTTCTTTTCTTCTTCCGGGGCACAATTTTCCCACCCTCTGATAACAGTTGTTCTACACTCAATGGAGTGTTTTTTGTTTTTGTTTTTTTTTTTCTAAGACAAGGTCTCACTATGTAGCTCTGGCTGTCCTGAAATTCACTCTGTAGACCAGGCTGACTTTGAACTCACAGAGATCTTCCTGCTTCTGCTTCTTCTTGAGTGCTGGGACTAAAGGTATGCACCATTACACCAAGTTCAACTGACTTTTAAAATGTCACTCACATATGGTTTAATTATCCCCTTACTGCTGTAATAAAATACTCTGAGAAAAAGAACTTGGGGAGAAAGTTTGTCTCGACTCACAGCCCCAGATCACACGCTTCATTATTGTGGGGAAGCGACAGCCCCAAGAGCTTGAGGGAGCTGGCTGCCTCAGGTCGCCAGCCAGAAGAGGTGACAAATGCCCGCACACTAGAGTTCAGCCTGTTTTCTCCACTTTAATACAGTCCAGGATCCCCTGCCAAGGGAATGGTGCCACTCATGGACAGGTCTTCACACCTCAACACATGAAGATACCCACTATAGACATGCTTACAGGCCAATCTGATAGAGAAACCCCTCTCTTCAAGATGCTCTTCCCAGGTGATGTTAGATTCTGTCAAGATGGAAGTTGAATCAGCCAGTGCAGCACATGAGAAAACATATCGCATTTGTCTTCTGTTTCTACCTTATGTGACTTAACATGATGCCCTGTAGTTCCATTTTTCTTGCAGCAAATATTGGAAAAAATCCTTTTTGATGGTCAAATAGTATTTCATTGTGTATGTATACCAGATTTTTATATATTCATAATCCATTCACCAGGGTTTGAGTTAATTGCATTTCTTCACCTCTGTGAATAGTGTCATAACAAACATGTATGTGCAACTATCTTTTGTTACTTAACCTACCATGTATTAAATTGTCGCAGCTTTTAGAACTACAAAGATATAGGGGAAAAAACATAGACTCTAAATGGTGCTTCTTGGTTGTCATAGAAATGTCTGACCACCAGCAGAGGAGACCCTATGTGACCCTGCTATTTGATTATCAGCAATGGAGAATCAATTTAGAATTCCCACAAGGGCAGTCACTTCATCCCCATTGCACTGAGACAGCCCAGTCTCAGTCCAGGGTCTACCTCATGGATAATATGTGATCTGGAATATGTCACTTACTGTATTTGTGCCTTATCCTCCAGTGAAGGAAGAGAGACAGTAATGCACTATTTGGAGCTACAAGGGCAAGGATTGACCAATAGTGAGGACATCTGTAAGGGAATGAGAACACAATGTAGTCACACATGATCGTTTGAATATTTCATCATAGGGCAGGACGAAGCCCTCTTGGTCAAAAGCACTACTCATTAGCTGGTATAAGAATTAGTGACAGGGCTGTCTTGGTATCTGGTTCCTCCACTAACAGCTGACTCAGTGTATGCTCCATTTGTCTCCATTCCACAGACCAGAACACTGAGGTCACATAGCCAGCAGATGAAAATGTTTAAGACATGGGTGTCTGAGTGAGTGCCAGGACTCCAGTCTGGATTCCTAGCACAAACAAGTTTTGTGACAAATTCTCAGACTGTGACTGAATGAGTGAGAGATGCCAGTCCTTAAACAAACACTTGGGAGAAGGCGCCAGGGATCTGGGATTATGAAGGAATAGTTCCCTGCTCTCTTGGGTGTTTACACTGGTGTTTTGACCATTCATGATTAGCAAAACACAGGAAACCTGTCTATGAGTCGCTGAGATCTAAGGCAGCCTTTGCCTGACTCATGTGTTGCTCCTATAGTAAGCTTGCCAATTATATTTTTAAACAGCAGCTACTGTTATATACTTTTTTCTCTCTCAGGAGTTCACAAACAAGTTTTTAATTTTAAGGTCAAATCAGAGGTCACTCTCAAGGTATGGGAAATTCCATTCCCATAGCTGTGTCTGGACACAATTTCCTTCTCCCCCGGGGCACTCTGGAATGTAGGCTCACAGACTGACAGGCAATGCAAACAGGCAAAACACTGCTGCAGAAATGTGCTTGATGGGGAGAGCTTCTCTTCTATTTCCAAACAAAAGTGGGAAAGTAGAAGCTATGGAGAACGTAGAGTTCATAAATATTTGGAGTAGAAAGAGAGCGTTTGCAGATTGACTCTTGCTCCTCTTATGTCATTACTAATTGTTCCCTCACAGCAGCAAATGTCACAGGGGACTCTGATCAACTTGTGTCCTAGAGGACACATGGAGAACACACCTGGCTTCTGTGGATTTATTAGTTCAGCTAATATTGTTGAGAATGAAATTAATTCTGATTATTTGTAGCTTGATAATGATAATGCTGACTGTGGGAAAGCTCCCCTGGTCTGTTAGGGAAAGATTTGTCAGTATTCTAGCCCTGGCAGAGTTGGCGCTAATCAATAGCACCCAGTGTGCAGGGTGGCCTTGTGCCTTGAGGACATCAGCCGAGCAGCTAGGCAAGGCAAATGCTCTTAACGATGAACTGTACTACTGAATAAAGATAGATAGATAGATAGATAGATAGATAGATAGATAGATAGATAGACAGACAGATAGATAGAGAGATAGATAGATAGAATGTGTGTATGCATGTGTGTCACATTTATGTAGAGATGCAAGTGAATGTCCAAGTGTATGCATGGGAAGAGCAGAGGAAATTTCAATGGTTTCCCTCAATTACTGTTCACTGAGAGACCCTGTGTCTAGTGGACATAGAGCTTATGGATTCAGTTGTATTGGCTGACAAGTGAGCCCCCTGTATCCAACTAGCTCCATCTCCCTACACTTGGATCACAGGCCATGATGCTGTACCCAGCTTCTAAAGTGAGTGCTGGGGATCAAAACCCAGAGCCCTATGCTTACGTAGCAAACAGTTTACTGACTGAGCCATCTCCTGGCCCCCAGACTTCTTTTGATAACCATGGCATCTCACTGAAGCCATCCACATCTTTGCTTCCTAGAAGTAGAGGTTAAACTGTAGAATACGCTTGCCATTGCATGAAACATTCTTTCCCAATAAGGCATCTTCTTGACTTTTGCTTTGCGTCCACAGATCTGTTCTGGGATGTCTTGCATCAACTTGACTAAGCTAATTTTTAAAAAATCAAGGTTGCTGAAATCTGACCCAGAATTTAAAAAGAAAAAAAAAAAAAAGAGCCATAGGCATGGAGAACAGGCTCAGCATTCTCTGTGAAACCCAGCTCCAGGCTTTATGGGGCCCATGGCAAATTACCCACCTGTTTTCACTTACATGACATTAAAAAACACTTACACATCATTACATTTTTGTATCATATTAGTGAAAATGAATGCAAAGGCAATGTGAGATAAACAGTGCTAATGGGATGGAAGGCTGCTCCGATGTAGCCCTGATCAGATTATGTGGCCCTGATCAACTCTTGGTCATTTATAACGGACTCTTGAACTTGTCACCTTGACAAGAACAGAATGAAACCTTTGTTGCCAGCACCTGATGTTTCCCCCCACATGTGGCTCACTTGATAGAAAAGTAAGTGAAATCATTGCCAGACACTGGAACTTTAAAGACTAGGTGGAAATTGGAGTTTGTGTGATTTAGAAATACATTCTCCATGCATACACCATGCTTTTTTATTTTAAAAACTGTAATTATAATGCAGCCAGAATATTTATTTCTTGTTTGTTTTTGTTTATTTGCTTTGTTTTGTTCTTTTTTAAAACAGGAGACTCCATGGCAGGCTCAGTGGGTAAAGGAGCTTGCTGCCAACCCAAAGGATACCTGAGCTCCATCCCTGGTGTCCCAAGCTCCATCCCTGGCATCCCGAGCTCCATCCCTGGTGTCCTGAGCTCCATCCCTGGTGTTCTGAACTCCATCTCTGGTGTCCTGAGCTCCATCCCTGGTGTCCTGAGCTCCATCCCTGGTGTCCTGAGCTCCATCCCTGGTGTCCTGAGCTCCATCCCTGGCATCCATTCTATAGAAGGACAGAAAGAGCTCCTGCAAGTTGTCCTCTGTCTCTTGAATTCTAGGCTGCACTTGAACAGGGTATGTATGATATTGAATTTTGAGCTCTCCTGCTTTTATCTCCCAAGTACTGGGGTCACAAGTGTGCACTACCATGTCTAGTTTATGGGGTACCACCATCAGATCCAGGGCTTTCTAATTGCTAGCCAAGCACTGTTGCAGTGAAGCTGTATTCATAGCCCAAAATATTCATTTTGAGTAGCAATAGCTTTCATTAAAACTCACAAAATATTCCTCCAAGCATTCTGAGATTGGGACTACCCCTCCAAAAATCATGACAAGCCATACTGTACCTTCAATAGAGATTATCAACTGTACAAACAAAATCTCTACTTTACTGAGAGATAATTAATACAATCACTGAAAATAAGGGAAAAAACACCCCACTTTGCTAATGTGCTTTATATTTACCAAAATACATTGGGTACATCGCAGCTCTACTGTCTACCTCACCAGACAGACCCCATGAAAACATCCGAAGACCACAGGGCCTCAATTTCAGGTGATTTGTTTGTACACGTGCTGTGGTGTATTTATCTACTGTTGCAGGAGGCTGCAGGAAGCACGGGTGACTGATCAGGAAACATGGTGCCCTGTCTCATAGAGTGACTGCACCAGATGATCAGGATTACAGTCCACAGAGAGGAGCCGGAGGGCTCGGGCAGATAGCTGTGCCCTGCTTCTTTGATACACATCCAAATATACAAGGATAAATTCCATTCTCTTTACTGATGTGCTCCATAATTCATCTCTACAGTGCCTGAAAGTAGAGCACTGTTCTAATTTTAGACTTTCCACATTGTTTATCATTAATTTGGTCATGGTCACCTGTAGAAGCTGTTTATTTGATGTTTAGAAGAAACTCATCATAAACCGATAGGCCTCTACACTCAAGCTAGCTTCTACAATGCCCCCAATTTGTTTACCATCTCTCCCCCTAGGTTAGGTCTCTCCTGCATTCCATCAGGACTAATGTTTAAGTGTTTGCTATAGCAGTTTCTTCTTTAGACCTCATGGCATGCAGTTGATAGTTTCACATATCTTTCTTACCTACCAGACTGAAAACATTGCTGTGTCCACACTTCCTCTGGCTTCTCACAAAACAAAGAACAATGCCAGGTACCTGCCAAAGGGTGGCTGTCAGTGTCTGCTGATTGGCTGGGACAATGGTAATGTCTGGTGACAAAGCAAAGTAGACTCACAGTAGCATCCCTGAGTGAGAGGAGCAAAAGTGGGGCACTGATGAGGTTTAAGGGGTCAGTAGGGTATGTAAGCATGAGGGAGAAAAACGCTTGGAAGGAAAGGTGACACAGACCTAGCCATCAAAAACAGCTGGGAGACAAAGGCAAGAATGTCTACAACATCATAGAATAAATGTCTGTTTGAAGGACCCCGGGGACACTTTCTCTAAAAGAGGTCGAGTAAGCAGGTTTGGGGTGTATATTAGGGTAAAGTATTTAGAATAAGTTTCTAGAATAAACAAGAAAATTAATTGCCTTTTCCTCTTCCTAAGTGAGAGTAATCTGAATTAGCAGCTGGAAGTTGAAGTAGTAGAGATGGTGGTATGGTCAGTGTGTTGTAGGGCTTAAATAGCTTTGTCCTATATTAGAAAACTTAAAACTTAGTTTCCCCCATTTTCTATTAAGATTTTAATTTTTCCAAACTTTGGGAACTTCAGTCTCCAAGAGTTTACCCAGAAAAAGAATGGACACATGAGAGGTTGAAAGGCAATGGATGAGAAGAGGCACCAACAAGACCCACAGACCTGTGACCCTCAGCGCGTCCATGAGTCTGTAGGGAGCCGGGAGCCCGGTCAAGCAGGAAAGACGGTGCCGGTTTCCGGTACCAAGGCGCGGCCGAGGCGATAAACAACGCTTCTGCGCATGTCCCCCGGTAAGTTTCCACTCTGTGAGCCAAGCCCTCTGACCCTGCGTCATGTCAGGCGAGAGTCTGCAACCAATCAGAAGGGGAGACGTAAGAGGCTAGGG
>PVIH01011319.1:0-69878 GCA_004025045.1 Sigmodon hispidus | reverse complement strand
CTCTAGCATCCCCCTAGCATCCCTCTAGCATCCCCCTAGCATCCCTCTATCATCCCTCTAGCATCCCCCTAGCATCCCTCTAGCATCCCTCTAGCATCCCTCTAGCATCCCCCTAGCATCCTCCTAGCATCCCTCTATCATCCCTCTAGCATCCCCCTAGCATCCCTCTAGCATCCCTTTCATGTTTCCTAGTACATGGCTGGATTCCAGGCAATCTAAACTGTTTGCTAGTTTTATCTTGTACTCACTGCTTCCAAAGCCTCAGCTCAGACCAAGCTTTCACCAGGAATAACTTTTTCTCAATACAGAAAATTGTTCCTTCCTCTCTTGGAATCTAAGCACACTTTTCCATGAAGCCTTTTCTTTTGATCTAATTGTCAGTTGAGTCATCCAGTGCCTACAGCACTTTTTTTTTTCTTTCTGGAGCCTGACTATGGTTCATTTTCTTTTCCCTTGTATATAATTTTTTTTAAAAAAATTAATGTTTTGGGTTAGCATACAGGGAAGTGTGTTTCACCATAGCATCTTCATGCATCTGTGTCTTTCTCTCATTCATTTTCATCTCCAATGTTCTCTCTGGCAGTTCCTGCTCCCAGGGAGCCCCTCCCTTACTCCTTCTTACCCCTCCTTTGATAGTGCATTATATTATTTCTTTATTGCCCACCTTCCATGATCCCCTTTCTAGTTTTGTGAGCTATACACACACACACACACACACACACACACACACACATACATACATATATGTATACATACATACTGATCTTAAATGTAAACATTGCAGTGTGATAAAGTATGTAGTTCTTATCTTTCTGAGTCTGTCTTATGCCGTCTAACCTAATGACTTCTAGATCCATTCATTTCCCTGAAAATGTTATATCTCATTTCTCTTCAAGGCTGCACAAAATTCCCTTGGGTATTTTCTTTATCCATTCATCTGTTGGTGGACATATAGGTTGGTTCTATTTCCTAGCTATAAAATACGCAATAAAAATAGATGGCAAGTATTTCTTCAGAATGCTGACACAGAATCTTTAGAATATATACCTGAGGGTGATTATGGTTTTGTGTTTTTAGACCTTTGAGACCCTCCATACTGATTTCCATAGTGCTGGGCCTGTTTGCTTTCTCACAAACACCAAATAATGGTTCCTGCTTCTAGTTCAAACCTGGTTCTTTGCCAGTGCTTGTTGTTATTTGTTTTCTAGGTGAAGTCAGCAGCGATATTCTAACTGGGATGAGATTGAATCTCAAAACGCTTTTACTTTGCATGTCTTTAATGGCTAAGAATATTAAGTACTTTCTAAAGTATTTATTGGCCATTTAGGTTTCTTTTCTTTTCTTTTTTTTCCCCTTGAGAATTGTCTATTCATTCTACCAAACTCAATTTATTGATTAAATGACTTAGTACTGGGGGTTCAATTTTACAGTTCTTTATATCTTCTAGATATTAATGACCCCTTTCCACCCCTTCTGCTACCTTTCCATTTGGTGACAATCTCCTTTGCTGGGCAAGGCTGTCTACTTCTATTATTTCCCATGTGCCTTTCAGAGCTCCTTGCCTGCACCTATGTCTTGAAGTATTTTTTCTCATGTTTTCCTCCAGCAGTTTCAAAGTTTCAAGTCTTACATTTGGCCTTGGGTCCACTTTGAGTGCCAGGGATCCACTTGCATTCTTTTATATGTGGAAACCTCCTCCCTTCCCCCCCATTAGTCAAAGAGACTATTGTTTCTTCAATGTTTCTAATACACTTGCAAAGTCTAGGTAATTGCAGCTGTGTGGCTTTATTTCTGTGTCATTCTATTCTATTCTAGCCATGGTGGCCAGGATGCTTAACATTTGCTACTTAGAATTACATTTACTCACACATTGGTTTACTAACCTTGAAGATACCGGGGAATGAGGGTCATAATTCAGTTAGCTATATATCTTTCATAGAAACTAACATAAAGAATGGTTTATGTGGCCTACAGAAGACATATCCAACAGCAATGACTAATAGACTCATTGCCATGATGGACAGGTTTTGTATTTGTGAGGGTCCATAGGGGAGCCATTAGCCATAGAGAGTCTACCAGGCATGTAAAGTTGTGGCTTAAGGAACTGAATTTTAAAATTTCACTTGATCTTAATCCAAATTCACAGTAAAGTAGCAGCCATGGCTGGTGACTGGCCTATCGGGCAGGGCAGACAGAGGACATAGCTAGAGAAGAAGTTGTATGGGAGACTGAAGCTCCTTATTCTCCCTGTGGAATGCACCTGCCTGGGCTCCCCATGCTTTACTTCTTTATCTGCTGTGGGTTTACCTTATTCATTTCACGTCAGCCATGCCTGACTGATTTCCTTTCCCCAAATAGGCCTTGCTCATCTAGGCTTCACGGCTTTTGCTCTTGCAGAAGGCCTCACCTGGAGGACTTTTCTCTCAGAGATCACTCAAGCTTTTTTTTTGTTTTTTTGTTTTTTTTTGTCATTCAGGTCTCATCTCAAATGTCACCCTCCTGGAGGAAGCTTTCCTGATGTGCCTTCTAAGGGACACCTCTCTCTTCTCCCACTGTATTTCTTATACCTTTTATCTTGTCACTTCATTGTCTACCTCTTTCTAATTAAAGGTAAGTTTCACAAGTGAGGAAGTACTCAAAACATCTTGTAATAAAAGAAGATAAGCACAAAAACCACAGTATTGTGCAGCCTTATAATACTTCCTTTCATAAAACAGGTAAATTATAAAAAGGAAAGCAGTTAACTTTGCCACAGAAGAGAAATCTATCACACTACCACTTAGTCAGACATTAGCTTCACCAAATATGGCCTAAGGCTGGTGACATCTTTGGTACCTTGATACCAGGCATCATCTTGATCCACCTCACTGAGACAATGTCACTTCTGTAGTCTTGTCCTAATTGCATAGGACCTCAGTCTAATAAGGAGAACATTTTGGATAAACCCAAATTAGACCACAAAGACTTGTCAGCTCTGACACCAGCAAGGACTGAGATTATTTATCTTCCTATTTCCAAGCCTAGCACTCATGACATAGTCTAAATCTTTTATTGATTTAATATAATTAAAGTAGTTCCTTATTTGAATTAATCATAATGGCTGCGTTAACACATGTAGTACCCCTTTAAGAAGAATTATCTAGCTTCTGGTGAGCAGATTACCAACATTGGCTGCTGACCAGAACTGGTACAATGGAAGGGCCTGTGGGAAAACCTCTCAAGACTGGAGAAACTGGAGCACGTTCCGTTTATGGAAACATAGTCCACCCTGGGTGACCTATGGAAGTGAATTGTTTTCAACCTCAAGACCTATAAAATCATGGCTGTTTTGTCCTCTAAATACTATGATTCAAAAAGGGTCAAACTTTGGCTGTCTCGCCAGTTTGAAACAGGAAATTTCATTTGTAAATATTATTTTAATGCCATATATCAAGTGCTCAGTATGTGCTCATTTTCTCATTACATACTTCTTTGGTTATTTACAATAAAAACTATGGAAGGTTAGATAATGAATACTTTATGGATGAGGAGACTAAGGCTCATGGATGTCAAAACAAGTACTGGTCCTACTTTTTACAGCACTAAAGACATGAAGAAACTCCAACTGTGCTGTCAATTATCCAAAGTACTGGACAAGGGGTCTCCATAGTAACGGATCTAGCTCTACACTTCTTTGATGCATCTTTCATGTTGCAAATAAAAATCTGCAAGTGACATTGGCTAGACTTGCTCCTGGTCATGGTCATGATCTTGCCTGAAAGGGGCTGACGCAAGTGACTTTCTAGAGTAGTGTACAAAAGCTCAGGGGATGTTGTCATTCATACCAGAGCCCTATCATGTCTGCATATGATTTTGGTTGTGGCATCAGTCAGGCTTTCTGAGTCTTAGTTGTGTGATCTGTCAGATAATGAAGATACAAAACCCCTCTGATATTCCAGTAATGTTCCAAGTTGGGAGTTAAGCCTAACATCCTCTTTGGATAGTCTTGTTATTCTACGTGCCATGGACAGATACATTTTTTTTTTTGTCTGAAATACCTGGAGTGCTAATTATATCAGTCTGCCAGTCCTCTCCCTTTCCTGCTCTCTTCTCTTTCATGGCTTCTGTTTCTGTCCATGCCTCCCATTCACTTTCATGTTTCAAAGAAGACTGTTTTGTTAGCTCCACAGTCAAAACATTCTAATTGGCTACACAAGTGAACATGCGCAATTTCACTAGGGGGAACTTTGATACTGACATAAGAAAGAAAAGGTCAAAAATACTCGACTGAAACCGGAATTCAAAAGTTTCTGTCGACAAATGTAGAACGTAAAGTTCTCAAATGTGCTTTTGGCACATTTGCTAAGAATGGCTTCTCCATCCTTGGGAGGTGGATATGGGAGCTCTTAGAAATGAGAACAGTCTTGACTGTGTCATTTTCTTAAACAGGTTTTCTCCTATATAATTTTTCCAGTGGTCCTGCATTCCTTAAATCATAGTGGTGTAAGGAACCACCTTGACACCAAGTGTTGTTTTACTCTGCCACACTGAGACAATATCACACCTGTGGTCTTGCCCCAATTACAGAGTACCAAGAGCTCTTGATTGGAACTGAGTCTCTTTTGATTGTCAACAGATTGGTGTTGAATGTTTTCTGTTGTCATTCACGTAGTTACTTGCCTTCATGGAACTGGTCTGTGGCTATTTCTGTGGGGGCAGTTTCTTGATTGATATAAGAGGGCAAGCCAGTAAGAAAATTTCCCCCATGATCTCTACTTCCTGCCTCCAGGTTCCTGCCTTGAGCTTCATGCCCTGTGACATGGAAGTGTAAGATAAAATAAACCCTTGGTTCTTCCATGTTGCTTTTGGTCAATGTCCTATCACAGCAATAGAGAAGTAACCTAGAACAGGAGCTGGTACCAGGAGTGGGGTATTGCTGTGATGGGCTCAATCATGTTTAGGGAATGACTGTAGAAGAACTTGAAACTTTGAGCTGGAAAAGCCATTGGATACTCAGAGCTTAATAAGTAGTTCCTTATTTGAATTAATCATAATGGCTGCGTTAACACATGTAGTACCCCTTTAAGAAGGATTATCTAGTTGTGGGAACTTAGAAGATAACGCTGAGAGAATGGAGACAATAGAGGCCTGGCTTATTATATTTCAGTCTGAAGTTTGAGAGTCTGTCAAAGACTCCATCATGACTGTGTGATGTTTTTTGAATCAATAATCTGTGGTTTCTGGTTAGCTGAAGAATCAGCCATGATTAGCAAGAGATCAGCAGTATTCTAGTGCTTTCTTTACTGGGATAGCTAATGCTGGTTATCTGGGTAGGAAAATAATCAGCTTTGAATAACAGGAGCTCAGTATCCTTGAAGTGAACTCTTTTAGGAGGTATTTTCTCAAAGGTTAGCACACAGAAAATGTAGTCTAGAGTGGGTTAAAGTTGAACATCAAGATGATGACTGCAGGAATTGGTAATGTGTAAGAACTTCTCATGTGATACTAGTTCTGAAGACATGATAGGCTCATGAATATCAGCTGAGTCTTGGCATTGTGAGATGTCAGGAGTATCTGTGAAGGTACAATCTCACTAGCTGGAGACCCCCAGCACTGTAGGATGACTGCCAAGGACAAAGGAATCTATGAAATAGAGGCAGTCTGAGCCTTTGAGACAAGCAGTGTGTGCTTGTAGGCAACAGAGCAGGAGAAGTAGAGATATGCAGAATGTTTGAGGCCCAAAAAATTGTGACTGAGTCCCAGATGTCAGACATTGAGCTGCAGGATTTTAGTTACAATGCAAGACTTTGGTTTTGCTTTAAGTGCCATTGTTTCAATGCCTCAGTTTCTTTTCTCTTGGAGTAATAAAACATTTAACTTTAAAAAATTATTTTATAGGAACTCACAGTTAAAAGATTTTAATTATTTTAAAGAGAGATTGAAAATTGAAAATTAAAGCCATTGGTGTTTTTAAAGAGGCTTTTTAACTTTAGAGGCTTTTAAAGTTACATTTCATTTTATATAATGATATAAATGCAAGAGCTTGAGGAAAAACATGAAAAGAAAGACTATTTTAAAGTGCTGTGTTTATGTGTCAGCGCTGTCAAAGGTAGAATATCATAGTTAGCTTTAGTTGTCAACATGATATGCCTAGGAAGAGGGAATCTCAGCTGATGAATTACTTTCATGGGTTTGGCCTGTGGGCATGTCTGTGGATTGCTAATTAATCTAGAAGGACTCAGCCACTGTGAGCAGCACCATCCCTAAGTGAGTGGGCCTAGCTTTATGTAAATAGTAGCTGAACCAGAGCCAGAAATGAAGCCACTAAATGAGATTCATTCATGGTCTGTGCTTCAGTTTTTGCTTCCAGGTTCATGTATTGAGCTCTTGTTATTGTTTCTGCAATAACAGACTGTGACTCAGAAGCAGAAGAATAAACAGACCCTTTATTTCCCCATCTTGTTTGGTCAGTGCTCTATTATATAACCAGGGAGGCAAACTTAAAATCCATCATAGTTCCAAACCCCAGATTCTTCACTTATAAAGAGGAATCCCAATATACATTTATTAAAAAGGATATTCTCCAGCAAGAACATCAAGATAATAGTAAATGCTGGTAGGCTGCAGAAAAGTTGGAACCTTCCTGAATATGCTAGAATGAGTGCAAAGTTGTGTAGTAGCTGTAGGAAATAATGGAAATTTCTCAAAATGTTGAAAGTGTAATTGCTATATGACCCAGCAACTTCATGACTAGAGATATATTCACGAAAGCTGAGAATAAAGATTCAAACAGACTTCTGTTCATATCAACATTACTACAAGTCATCAAAACAACTTAGTCTACTGACAGTTGAATAGATAAATGAAATGTGATACATTTTAAGGTATACATTTGGCTTATAAAAGAAATTATGACTCATAACCCAACACTGATGAACAATGAAGATATGATGCTTAAAATAAACCAGTTACAGAAAGACAAATATTATTGAAATATAAGTTCTTCTTACATGTGATACCTGAGTGATGAAAAGTGACAGAGACAGATAGTGGAATGAGAGTAGCAAGGTCTGGAGGAGGATAAGAAGGTAATGTTTTCACAGAGCACAATTTAAATTTCCCAAGATGGAAAGAGTTTAGGAAATGATGATAGTTATGGTCGCTCAATTAGTCAAATTTACTTTATTCCACCATTTGTGTATTTCCAATGACTAAACTATGAGATTTTTAACCACAGTACAAATATGATTATTTTGAGATTAAGTTAGATGCCACATGTAAGATATTTGGAAGAATGTTCATCATATAGTACTTGCTTTACATATATTGGCTTTCTACTCTTTAAAACAGATTACTCAACATCTTCTCTTTTGCTTTCTTAAGACATTAAAACTCAACAGTGGCTACATACATGGAGCCATAAAGAGTAACAGTTCTCCACAAAGATAACCTCAGTGACAAATGGGAGATGCTAATTTCGGGTCACCCTAGAGACCATCATAGTTCCAAACCCCAGATTCTTCACTTATAAAGAGGAATCCCAATATACATTTATTAAAAAGGATATTCTCCAGCAAGAGCATCAAGATAATAATAAATGCTGGTAGGCTGCAGAAAAATTGGAACCTTCCTGCATATGCTAGAATGAATGCAAAGTTGTGTAGTAGCTGTAGGAAATAATGGAAATTTCCTCCCTGGTTATATAATAGAGCACTGACCAAACAAGATGGGGAAAGAAAGGGTCCATCATATCCCTTAAGAACAGTCAACTTTTTGAAACAAACTAAAAACAGAGGGGTCCAATAAAATGTAAACAGATAGTTTTCTCCCTCCTGCCAGTTCCTAAATAACCATTCAGGGGCTTAATTCACTTATAAATGCTTAGACAATAGCTCAGGCTTATTACTAACTAGCTTTTATATTTTAAGTTAACCCATATTCCTTGTTTACACTCTGCCACATGGTGGTACCTTTATTAATATGGCACATTCATCTTCTGTTCTCTCTGCATTTGTCAGACTGGAAACTCCTGACTGCCCTTTTCTTTCCCAGCTTTCTCAGTTTGGTTATCCTACCTATACTTTCTGCCTGGCTACTGGCCAATAAACATTTTTAAAACCACTTCCAGTGACAAAACTGTATAGTGTACAAGAAGATTATGCCACAGCAATAAAGAATTACCATACATTTCACTTAAATTGGAAACAAGAGGAGAGAAAGTTTCTGGTCTTAAAGTTAAAGGAATGTAACTGTGATGGCTAGTTTTGAATGTCAACTTGATTACATTAAGGGACACTGCATGCATCATAGCTCTTGTAGTGAGTCCACTGTGGGACATATTCAGAGACAACTAGGTCATGGGGGCTTTGATTTATCAGATTCTTCTCTTCGCTGATTCAGAATGGAATGATATGGTGGGAGTTTTCTTGACATGACCTAGAATCACTTGAAAAGAGAATCTCAGTGAGGAATTTCCCATATCTGTGGGGATATTTGTGGAAGACTGTCTTAAATTACTTGATGTAGAAAGACCTATCACACTGCAGACAGCACAATTTCCCTAGGCAGTGTTTCCTGACTGTGTAAGAGTGGAGAACATAAGCAAGAAAATTCATGTATTAATTTCTCGCTGATCTTGGCTATGGCTGTGATGTAACTAGCTGTTTGAAGTTCCTGTCTTGACTTCCTTTAAATGACGGACTTTAATCTAGGACTGTAAGCTCTAGGTTGCTGGTTTACAAGATGTTTTATCATAGTGACACACACCAAACTAGAACATAAATTGGTATGAAAGTATAAATGGGATTGTTGCTATGGTAAACTTGACAGTGTAGCTTTTATGCCTTTAGACTATCTTCTGGAATCATTTGGAAGGTGGGCTTGTAAATTGAATATCAGAAGCATAGCTAATGGTCTGTTTTAATGGGAGCTTGGAAGATATGGATGCTGAGAAAAAACATAGATAGTTGAGGCCCCATTCATGAGGTTTTATAGATGAGCAATAACACCACCAGGAATAGGTACTAGGCAGGTGATGAAATATAGGCTACATATAGCAATCAGGTCACTAGGGTTGATTCCATGGGGATTATGACATATTCTGGCTCCTACATGCATTCTTTCTCTGTTTCCTGACCTGTGATCGTGTGAGCTTGAATGAATCCTCCAAACTATGAAGTGAAATAAGTCTTTCATCTATCTGTTGTTTCTCTCAGGCATTAGTTTACAGCATAAGTACCACATGCCCTTATAGTCTTTAGTCCAATAGATATGTGAACTAAAGATGTGAAGCTAGATTGACATGTTAGTCACCTGGCTGAATGTTGTTTCTGCCACATCTGGCTACCTATGCCCAGTTTTTCATCATAAGCAAGAGGGAGGGTATGCTATAAGAATAGAGAAGAGTCATGCTAATGATGAGACATAGGCTTCCATAGAAGAGTCTCAGAATGCTTTCTCAAATCCTGTTTTCAGTAAATAGTGCCCTCTGTATGTAGATAGCCTGCAAATATCAGGTCAATCTCTTTCAAAGGCCCAGTTTTCTGGATATATTTTTATCAACTTGACTAAACTAGGGTCATCTAGGAAGAGGGAACCTCATTCAAGACAACACCACCATCAGATTGGCCTGTAGACAAGTCTATGAGTCATTTTATCAATGAATGGCGAATGTGGGAAAACCTCGCCCATCATGGTCATTGTCACCTGTGGGTTGGGAAAATGGTCCAAGGCCATATAAGGCAGACTAAGGAAGCCATTGATAACAAGCCAGTAAGCAGCATTTCCCATGGTCTCTGCTTCACTTTTTGCCTTTGGGATGTTACTTTGAGTTCTCTCCCTGTCTTCTCTCAATGATGGACAATGTAGAAAGTGTATGGTTAAACCAACCCTTTCCTCCCCAGGCTGGTTTTGGTCATGGTGTTTGTCACAGGAATAGAAAGCAAAGCAGGACTCAAGGTAAAACCCTTATCCCTACTCACCCTTGTCTAGTCAGTCTGGGGCTACATCACTTTCCCATGTTCTTTTTCAGATGGAAAATCTTTAACACCATGGAATAGGAAGGTTGGGCTTAAGTAACTGCTTCAAAGGTACTATATGTAAGTATAGAAAAAAATAAAAGTGAGTTATTGATGACCTGCTGTGTGTCAGATACTAAGGGATTTGGACACATTATTTCATTCATCCTTCATAATAATTCTTTGAAGTTGCTTTTATAATTCAAATCATACAGATAGGACATAAAATCTAAGATTGAGGGATTGACAAATATTAAAAAATATTTTTATACACTTTCTCTGCCCACCCAGAACCTCCTAGTATCTCTAAAGTATTTTTTTAAACACTTTAAGAAGTTTAGAAAGGTCTCATATGCTGTTCTCATCAAAAGCCTATGAACAAACCCAACAGCATGCTTAGCTTACAGGAAATTTATTTTAACACACATTACTATCAGTTCCCACAATGTTTACGTTATGTGTGTGTGTGTGCGCACACACTGAGACACACAAACACACACATGCTGTTGATAATCATTTGAGGTCCAGTTATATAACTTAGGCAACAGCCTGGTAAAATCATCAACAACCTGATTTATTTGGTTTAAAATAGAGCAGGAAAACATCTGCTCAGTCATTCCCTGCACTCAGCTCCGCACATGCTCTGCTGTTATGTTACATGGAAATTGTAAGTATTCTGTTAAGGGTTGGAGTCATTTATCATCAGTCCCTCCCAACATACTAGGATAAGGAGAACCACTCATCATTACCCCTTGAATTTGCTGTTTTCCTTCTGAGGAACTCTATATCCTTTATAGATACTGCATCAATCTTGCAAATGCCGTTGAAACAATCTTGAGGCATGAAATTTTCCTTGACCTACAGAATGCATTGGAAATAGCATATTGTTCCCCACGGATTGAACTGGGAGACTTCAGTGGTGTCTATTGCAAGCAGACGTGGGTGATAGTGACTTCATTTCACAGATGGTGACCAAACAACTGAACCATAGCTGAAGCATCCATTACGGTCTGGGTCTCCTGGTGCTGAAGAAAATTGTCAATAATAATAAAAGTTGCCAACAGTACTGACTGCTTACGTTGTATGAGAGGTTGTGATAAACTGAAGGAACAGTTGCTACTCAGCCATCTCTTTTTATTAGAATTCTCCTTCTCCAGAAATAAAATATTTACTGTAGATGCCCATTACCCCACCATACCTGGCTTTACCTCACTGAATCATCCCCAGTCATGCAAGACTATGGTTTTCCACTTTGATCAAAGAGTCACTTGAAAAATGTCTCAAAATATGAGTTTCTGGAAGTCACCTTAATTTCATCACTTTTGATAGATGTGAACTTAGGTCTAAAATCATAAGTATTTCTGAAACCTCCCAAAGGATGCATTGTGAGGTAAGATTTTAATCATCACAGCTACAGAACATTGAATGTCATGAGTTTTGAAAAATTATTTTATTATTTTTAAGTATGTGTACGTGTCTGTATAGGAGCGATATGTACACAAAAGTGCATGTGCTCTCAGAGGCCAGAGGCGTCAATGCCCCTGGAGCTGGAGTTACAGGTGGTTGTGAGCTGCCTGATGAGGGTACTGAGGATTGAATTCTCATCCTCTGGAAAGGTAATATGTGTCTCTGTGCCATCTCTCCAGGCCCATGAAGACCATCCTAATTCCCCATTAGAACTTTGCCTTTTAGTCAGTAAGAAACTATTTCTCACCAAGCTTTCATAATGAAGATCTCAACCCCTTTCACAAACAGTCTTATCTGAAGCCTATAGCAGTCATCCATCAGTAGGTATGTGAACAGATGTAGCAGAGTCAGCTAATGCTCTTTCCTGGTGTCCATTTTCTGATACCTTTGGGAGCTGTGCTAGGGATCCTATGACTCTTGAAAACATGAATCCATATCTCATCCTTAGGAGAAAAAAACGTTGACTGGTCCAAAATGATTCTTTAACAACCAGTTAGCTAAAGTTGGCCTTGTTCTAGCTAATATGATACAAGACAAATTACATTGGCAACAAATTTCCTTTAAATTTTCAGAAGTTGAAAATTAATTTCTGGAGATAAGAAACTTTGATCATTCTGGAAATGCTGCCTTATAACTTTGAAGCATCATACACTAGGGAAAAAATCCTAAGTGGTAAATATAGAAGGATAGAAAGAATAACTACATTAGATAAATGATGGTACATTTGAGCTAGTGTATATTTCCTCATGTTTTGTTATGTATTTTTTTAAAACTTGACACAAACCAGGGTTACCTGTGAAGAGGGGCCTCATTTGAGAGGCTGCCTCCATCAGATTGCCTGTAGGCAAGTCTTTATTAATGATTAAAGTGAACAGGTCCAGTCCACTGTGGGTGGTGTCACCCCTGAGAAGGTGGTCCTGGGTAGTGTTCCTCCTTGGCATCTGCTTCAGTTCCTACCTCTAGCATCCTGCCCTGCCTACATTCCTGCTTTGATTTCCATCATGATGGACTTCAAGCTGGAAGGTAAAATAAGCTGATTTCTTCTCTATGTGCTTTTGGTCATGGTCTTTATCAGTAGAAACATAACTAGGCCAGTGTGTAATCAAAGTACATAATTAGAGCTGACAGTTTCCCAAATAGTAAACTTTTGAAGAAAATTCAAACATTGTATACATTTAAACTTAATTTCTCTCTCTCTCTCTCTCTCTCTCTCTCTCTCTCTCTCTCTCTCTCTCTCTCTCTCTCTCTCTTTTGTGCTGCTAGAGATTGAGCCCAGGGTATTGTATATCTTAATGTTCTGCCATGGAGCTACATCTCCATCCTTGAACTTTAATAAAAAAATTAATCTTTATTTTCATGTATATGGGAGTTTTGTTCAGAAGAGGGTATCATATTCCCTGGACCTAGAGTAACAGATGATTGTGAGTGACCATGTAGAAAGAATCAACCCCAGGTCCTCTAGAAGAGGAGCCAGTACTCTTAACCACTGAGCCCTCTCCAGTTTTTCTAACTTGTTTTTAATCAAGAAAAAAAAATGTTTGTCACCAGTGGCACAGACACTAAGAACAACAATCAATAAGTGGGATCTCCTGAAGCTAAGAAGCTTCTGTAAAGCCAAGGACACTGTCAATAGGACAAAACAACAGCCTACAGAATGAGAAAAGATTTTCACAAACTCTACAAGTGATAAAGGACTTATCTCTAAGATATATAAAGAACTCAAGAATCTAGAACCCAAAACCTTGAATAACCCAATCAAAAAATGGGGTTCAGATCTAAAAAGGGAATTCTCAGCAGAAGAATTACGAATGGCTGAAAGGCACCTGAAAAAGTGCTCATCATCTTTAGCCATCAGGGAAATGCAAATCAAAACAACTTTGAGATACCATCTGACACCTGTTAGATTGGCTAAGATAAAAGGCACAGAGGATAGCCTATGCTGGAGAGGATGCAGAGCAAGGGGAACACTCCTCCATTGTTGGTGGGAGTGTAAGCTTGTTCAGCCATTTTGGAATGCAGTATGGTGGTTTCTCAGAAAACTGAGAATCAATCTCCCCAAGGACCCAGCAATACCACTTCTGGATGTATACCCTAAAGATGCACAGTCACACTCCAAAGGCATTAGCTCAACTATGTTCATAGCAGCGTTATTTGTAATAGCAAGAAACTGGAAACAACCTAGATGTCCCTCAACTGAAGAATGGATTAAGAAACTGTGGTACATCTACACAATGGAGTACTACTCAGCAGTAAGAAAAAATGATATCCTAAAATTTGCAGGCAAATGGATGGATTTGGAGAATATCCTACTGAATGAGGTATCACAAACTCAGAAAGATAAGCAGGGGATGTATTCACTCATTAGTGGACTCTAAACAAACAAACAAACAAACAAGAAAAAAGCAAAGCATGCCCAAGCTGCAAACCACAACCACTGAACAGCTTGGGATCAGAAATACCCTGGACTGACACCTTGGATCCCACTTTCCCTAGAGGAACACCCGACTCACTCTTGAGGGAGGGGGCAGAAAACTGGATCTGCCAGGAGTGGAGACTCAACTAAGCAATATTGGGGCAGTGGGACCATGAGACTGTCTGCTGCCTGCCCAGGAAGGGGATGGGGAGTTGTGGAGAAGAAAAAATGACCTGATGTGGTAGGAGGGGGTAGGGACCTTGAATAAGGATATACTAGGTTAGAAAGTGTGACTTCTTTGTTCATAATAATAATAATAATAATAATAAAGTTGTAAAAAAAGTTTGTCTCAATCACTATTATTTAGATATTCTCTACTATATTTTGCTAACAGCATTCATAACTAATATACAAATATAATTATTAAAATCCCTCTTTGTTTTGTAGAAGATGGCCTCAAAAAGTTAAGTGACCTAAAATCTTTCAGCAAGTAAATGGTAGGTCCTGGATTTGAACTAGGACTGGATGACTTCAAATGCTGACCCCATCTACAAATTAGGGCTCAGCGACTGCCATGCATCACAGCCTGTGAGTAGGGGTTTGAGCTTCTCTTCTTATTTTAACAAGAGGAACTCTTGCTCATATATTTTTAAAGTTGGGTTTTCTTTATAAGATACAACTTAAAGACACACTTTTAATGACTAAAGAAATAGGATAGAATTATACCATATTGCTTTCTTCTTATGTGTAAGGCAGAACCAATACAAAGGATATAATACTTGATCATTTTTTTGTCAGCAAATCTCCTACTTCAGGAGATAAGACCTATCACAAACCATACTGAGAGGAAACATAAGAGATGAACTAGGCCCTTTTCAAAGTAATGGCTACTGTATGCTCCAACATGTCCCTGAAAACAGTGTTATAAAAGCAAATCATTATAAAATGATTCCTATTTCCCTATGGGATTATTTCATAAAAGGGTTGTGCTCTAAGCTCAAAACTTAGGACCCAATTAATTATAAATATAGCTAGTAACAAGGCACAAAAGCAAAATATAATGTCATTTGAAATAGTAAAATTATGAACCAAGTCCTATAAAATGGGAATAAATAAATTGAACATATTATAGCACATTTGGGCTTAGTATAGAATCAAAGTAGTCATATAACATTATAAGCATAAAATTCTATATCATAAATCTGACCTAAAACTAACATGCTAGCAATAATAAACTAAAAACATATAATAAATGATAATTTTATTTGTTCCAGACCGTAGGTTGATTTTCACAGGATAATTTAGATGCTCATTTCTCTTATCCATGTGATATATCCAATGAGTTAATATTTACTTATTTTCTTATTGTGGAGTAATTCCTGCAGCAGGCAGAAGTATTCTAAATGCCTCATAACTTGAAACACTAGGGGAAGTGATAACTGTTGTTCAAAGGTCCACAGTAGAAGGTATGGTATTTTTTTGTTATTTTTGAGATTATAATATAATCACAACAGTTCCCCTTACCTTCTCTCCCATATACCTCTCCTTTAAATTCATGAGCTCTGTTTTTCATCAATTGTTAGTGCATGTGAAAGCCAACTGCTACCTAATTTGTTAGAAGATCCTTATAGAGGCTTCTAGATTGCCCCATGATGATTAAAAGCTAAGGGACTGATGTCCTGATTAAAAACTGGAGAAATAGAAATTTATATAAAATATAAAGTTTAAGTCATTGGAAGACAGATCGGTAGGGCTTTAGCCTTTAAAGAGAAAGAAAGTAAAAGAAGTGAGCCTTAAGATTTTTTTTGGTTAGTGTCTGGAAGCAATCTTTAGCCATAGCAGGTAGGTCTATCTTTGAGAATGTCTGAGGGAGAAAGGCAGATCTGCAGAGGTTTAGCCTGGAGTGATTTCCTGAGTACAAGTTATTACAGTCCAGGTGCTAATGTGTATCCAACTAAACAGAGAGTAGACAGATCTCTTAGTGGATGGGCCATCCAGTACAGTCACCACGAGAGCCACACTTGAACAGCAGTAGGGTAAATCAGTCCAGATTAAAGACTGCTGTGGACCCAACACAACACACTTTAAAGCAATCTGTGAAAGGTTCACACACTCAGCAAGTTACTCAGCATCTCAGAATGAAGCCCAGCACTCTTTATGAGAACAACAGCAAAATCCAGTACCTACAATATAAAATCATGGTGTCCATATCCAAGCAGAAGTTACTAGGCTTTCAGAGATCTGACATCAAATCAGAAGAAAAATCTGTCTGGAAACAGAATCATAAGTTATACTATATAAAAATTATCAGAAGGTGATCTCAAAATGGCTATTAGAAACTTTCTAAATATAGCCAATAAAGTGATAGACAAAAAAGATAGAGTAAAATATATAAATACTTTAGGGATTTTGTGTTCTTAGTAGCTTGATACTTCTGCTATAGTATGGAAGGGCGGCAATAATACACTGGCAAATGCCATAGTTATGAGATTGTCAATCGAGGCTACTCCCTTGCTCCGGAGGCAGGGAGGCAGCCTGCCTGTACAGACAAAATAAATCCTCTTGCTCTTTGCATAAAAAAACACAAACTCTCATCATATGAAGAAGTGTCAGACTAAGAGACTGTGAATTGTACTTTGCTGATCTGTATACAGGAAGATACAAACACATCAAGAGAGACATGAAAGACCAAAAAAGATCCAACAAACATTTGGTAATGTTTGTGATTGTTGCTGTTACCCATGGGGAAAAAAGTTACTATTGGCATCTAGCGGATGGAGTCTAGGAAAGACTCTAGATATGAGAATAGCTCCCCTGACAAAATATTATCTAACTCTGAACACTCATGGCATCGTTGTTGAGAAATTGTGATGTGGGAGAAATGATCAGATCTGAAGCCGGAGTTATGGAAACCACTCAACATGAAGCTGGATGGAAAAGCACAAAAATCTAATGGTGATTCACTATTAACACTAAACAGTGTGAGCTACAATAGGTATGTGTTGTACATATGTACAGTTTCAGAAATGGATAACTGTTTGAAGAAATTTACAAATTTGCTGAAAACTATAAATCTGGAAAAAAACTTGAAAAAAAGAAAATTGAATTCTATAAGATTGATTTAAAACAGTAAAAGGGATATTTAAGGCATTCAGAGAAATGAGATAAATAAGAACAAACATAGGCACAGCAGGAAACTGTCAGAAAGCATCTAGGCAGGAAGACAATAGTGATGAAGCACTAAGGAAAAATCTCAAGTTAGAAATCTATATGCATTGATAGATCTCCTTAAAATAAAGAAGAGGTATTTTTGAGAAACAAAAACTCACAGAAACTTCCATTCTAAGAAATGAAGAAGGAAGTTCACCAGGCAGAAGGAAAATATTCCAGATGGATAATGGGATCTATACAAAGGGGTGGAATATGCTATGAATGGAAAATACCTAAGTAAATATTAAAAATATAATTTTGTCTCATTTAAAAATCCATTTAAAGGGCTCAGCTGCTTAAAGCAAAAATAATGGCAGCGTAGTATATTATGGGTCTCATGTAAAATTAAAATATATGACAGCAGCAGCACTAAGCTGGGAAAGAGATTGGAAAGATACTAATATGGAAATCTGATTACTATGCATGAAGTAATATTAGTTAAAGGTAGATTGTATGACATTGAAGATGAATACTAACACCCCTAGAACAGCCAGTAAGAACAGAAGAAAGAGAGCTGACAAATTACAGGTGGATTTAAAATGAAATTACCAAGCAATGCTCTAGTCATGAGAAACTCTGTTGTCCTGAGTCTCCTGGACATCATATGGATGTTGTTCTTTCTCTTTCTTTAAGAATTCAAGCAAACACTATCACAGACCTGGGGAAAATTAACTCCCTTCGTGTGTAAGTGTTGACATAGTTCAAATATCTGTGGTCTCTCAAAGTTCACAGAAAACACACACATGCATATACACACTCTCCTGCAGACACACTCATAATGACACTCATATACACACATTCTCATACACACATACATACATATACACATTCACAGTCACAAAGTTATACGCATTCACATATATAGTCACACAGTCATGCACCCTCTTACACACACACAAACACACAGACACACATATACATTCACACCTGTACACACTTAGACACACACAGTTTATTTGGATAATGACTTCCTAATACATCTTACAAATATTTGAACAACTTTCAAAGAAACATCAATACTGTCATGATGCAACTCTATCTTAAAATGTCATTTAAAAAACCCACCCAATGTTTACACAATGTGAACACTTACTTTGTACTATGTGGAAATCATTAAAGAGATCCTTGATTACTTTTCTTTATTTGTACAATAGAATCCAGTTACCCACAGGGCACCATTTTCTTTCTTTAATACAACTTTGCTTCAGGCCACCTATTTCTTCTATATTATGAAACATGCTTCTGCATGTTTGCTCTGAGGCTCGCCAGCCAAAATTTATCAATGACTCATAAGTCAATCACTCAATTACCAACTAGGCTTGCAGAAGGCGCTCTGTCCATTTGTATCACTGAAGCCACTAGACCATATATTTTATAATACGATTTGAGTTTACACTTGATTGCCTACTCATTTGTTGGTAGGTTATTATGACAGTTTTAGTGGACAAATGTAAATTTGTGTAATAGGTCAGCACTCCTTATTTTGGGGGCACTCGCCCCATTTCCATTTAACCAGACTCTTGTGGAGCTGTGAACAGATTCCTCCTCTCCCTTCTAAGCCTGCCAATACCCATCATCTTCCCAAACAGTAGATGATTCAGTTGGGCCCATAAACCAAGATGGGACAGGCCATTTTCTTTTAGAGGATGACATGGATGCTGGCTGATTTTTTCCCTCCTCTGGGGTCATACATATCAAGAGCTTGTAGGAGTCACCCTTCTATAAAGAGGTTCTTACAGAAAAGAAAGAGACAAATAGAGGTGAGGAATGGCAATAGAGGCCTATTAACAGTAATTAACATTATTTAGTTAATTTAAAATATATCAGTACTTATTATGTATTTAGTGCTGTTGAAGCCTTGGGCATATGACAGGAAACATATTCTTTAGCTTATAACTTATGGAACTCTTGAGCCTTGCGATACGAAAGACCATGAACCTCCATTTCATAAGTTTGCAGTATATGCTTTGAATCTGAAGTGTCTCACACAGGCTGGTGTTTTAAATGTTTCTTCTCTGGCTGGTGGCACTATTTTAGGGAGTTGTGAAACTTCTAAGAGGTCAGGCATAGCTGGTAGCAGCAGGTATCCAGAGGTGAGCCTTCAAATCTCACATCCAACCCTATACTTTCTGTCTTCCATCATGGAGAAGCCTGTGCCACGAACCCTTCCTGAAAAAAGGGGCTGGAACCAACTGTCCCCTTTAAGCCATTTCTATGAGGTGTTTTGATCATGGGGATGCAAAACACACAGGCTTTTCAGTTACACAAACCAACTAATCTTTCTTCTGTAACTTAACCTAGTTTATTTCAGACTGATACCATTGTCAAGAGACTTAACTCTGGATGAGAAGCTAGAAGTACAATAGAAAAAGGTGAGTACTCTCGCTGACTGACAGCTCTTGCTAGACCAATGCTTCCCAAAGCGTTGCTCAGAGACAAGGCGGGATTCCAGAGAGCCTGTCAGAACTTCTCAAGGTCAAAACTATTTCATTATATCACTAAGACATCAATTGCCCCTTTTATACACATTCTTGCAAAAATGAAGAATAGAATTTTCTAGAGAGTCTATAACTTCTATTAAGCTAGACATTAGAGAATTTCTAAAACAAAAAATATGCAACGTTGACACCCTGTGTACTAAATTTACTTTAGTTTTGGTACAAATGACTGATTTTCACTAAAACATATTATTCATATTAGTATGTTGTATCAGGGATTTGTTATCATTTGTAAATAAATAGGTACATTTCAAACTCTTTCAGTTTAATATCTAATATAACAAAATCAATAGCTATAACTCACATGGGCAGAGCTCTCTGAGATCCTCAATAATTCTTCTTAGGAGTGGAAAGGAGATGAAAAATTGTGAGAATGGCTGCCCTAGACCAACGCTAAGCACATGGGGGTCAGCAGGAGTCACAACGACACAGAATAGGACATTGGCTTACAGGAGAAATGCACACAATAAAAGTTCATAAACAGAAATGTCTGCACTCTATTCTTCCAAATGAGAAGTTCCTGCTTCTAATAGAATTGGCACAAAATGAAGCAGTAATCATGTTATTGCTGATGTCACACACCCATCTGGCTTAGAGGTTGCCAGTCCTAATGAGGTCTGAGAGGGTAAAAATGAGCCTATGGAATTCTCCTAAGAAAGCCACTCTTCCTGCCAATCTGTGTGAAGGAGCAGATAGCTGATCAACAAGGTAATAAAAAGATGAATGTCAGACTCATTCTATATCTGTATATATATCAGGCCAACTTAGGGAATTAGCCAAATCAATGATCACTGGTTGTTAACATGTGCCAGATAGATTGCTCAACACCCCGAGCCCTAGATTTGACAATTCCTTGGATTCAATAATGGAGCAGTAGGTGGTCTTTCAAATACTTCAGTTCATATTATGTTGATTCTCTGACAGTGTTTTCTTACTTTAACATTTAGACCTGTACTCAATATGCTCTATCTCAGAAACAGAAAGCTACTTATGATCATTTAGTCCAAGCATCCTTTTACAGACATGCTCCATCTCTATGGTAACCAAACTCCTCTTTACTCTTTAACCATGATGGTTCTTCTTGAAGCTCTATTTTTTTTATTTTATTATATTGAAATTTCTTTAAAGAGATACAGAATTGAGACTATCATAAAAGGAGAAACTTGATAAATACACCTTTAAATTTAACAATAGTTATAGTTAGTTTATTCCTAGGTAGGTATATTAAATAATTAAAATAACTATTCTCTGTGTTTCTTTTCTCTAAAATACATGGAACATACAAAATAAAATCTAAGGCACCTTAAGCCAGGTTAGGCTCAGTTACAGATGAAGAAAGCACACTAGGTCACAGCTAATGCCCACGGATGCACTATGGCCACCACAAATCCTGCTAATCAACACTTCTACAGTCAAACCAGAAGTTTTGTGTGTGTGTGTGTGTGTGTGTGTGTGTGTGTGTGTGTGTGTGTGCTTTAAATCACTTCATTCACCCATCATCTTTCAATGAAATAAGAATGTTTTTGCTTAAAGTTCACAAATGAGTGAGTACATCCCCTGCTTTACCTATTGAGTTTGTGAGACCTGTAGTACACAATGGAGTACTACTCAGCAGTACAAAAAAAATGATATACTAAAATTCATAGGCAAATGGATGGATTTGGAGAATATCCTGAGCGAGCCCATGTAGCTGTATTATAGGCATTATCGAGTGTCCCTGGGATTAGAGTGTTTGACTTTTGTCTTCTCAGTTACCACAAGAATTTTCTATGTCCCATAAGTTTTCCATAAGTTTTGTTTTTCACAAATTTTTCACTGAGACTCCACAGTCGTGTGCTAGTACATTGCAACTGGATCTAGGTCCTCTGCTGGTCAGAAAAAGACAGAACTTCTTTGAAGAACACTGTCATCCATAGCTTACAGGATATAATATAATCCTGCCTGGAAACAGGTCCATGTGGCTGCAAATAAAGATTAAAAAAAATCTAGATCTTGAAGTCATGTATTTAAAGATTCAGTAAAAACTAACCCATGCAGTTATAAGAGAAAACAGAAAACAAGGAAGATTTTCCATGTTGACTTAGCAATATAATTTTGATAACAGGGGCTAGCAAGGCAGGCAGGAAGAAAAAGTGTAAGTATTATTAGAAAAATCACATGCAGAATAAAATAATTATAGGAGGACTATATTAAAGAACATAGACCAAAACCTATAAAATTAAAATCATGGATGAACATTTCTGAATTAACGGGCTAGATGGACTATGGAGAGATCCAAGATGAGGGACCACTAGCAAATAGTTGGGACCAACTTCTTGCTGTGTGTGACCATGTCTCCTAATGATGTCTCCCTTCTACTTCAAGTTATATGGTGGAGGCCACAGGCATTGGGAACCTGGATGAGCTTTCCCTACTATACTAGATTCTTAACCCACAGAATCTGTTAGCATACATATGCACTTTCCTGCTTGTGTGTGTGAGTGTGTGTGTATGTGTACTTTTCACTCATTTTATTAACCTTATGGGAGGTACTAGAACATAAGGAAGCTTCCTCAATCTGACAAACGCCATCTCCATAGTCCTACAACTAGCATCACATTCATAGGAAAACAGTCAAAGCTTAAGATGGCAGTGCTCATGATGTACCACTTATGTACATCTCACTCACTCCTTAGACAGTAGTGAGCCAAGGAAAGAAAAAAAAAAGGAAGAATATCTGGAAAAGAAATATTGAATTAACACATAGAAAAATCTAAAAGAATCTATCAACTTTGGATCTATCAGTAAAATCATTAACAATTTAGTATGATCTTTGAGAGACAGTAAATACACACCAAAAATGTATTTTTTGGTATGAGTCACAAAGCGAAGACATATCACACAACTAATTTTTATAACTTTATCATGTGTAACATCATAGGAAAACCATGATGAATTTAAGTGATCAAGTGGGATTATGTTTTAAAGTAATGTTTGCATTTGCTCTTTGAAAACTTCAACATGATACAGCTATTGAATAGATGGAAGTTTAAAAATTTACATTCTTATCTCCCTTTTACTTCTGAAATAAAAAGTAGTATACTGTGAAAAAAAACAACTTTTAGAAAATAACTAATAACATTCATAAATAAGTCTACAGAAAATATGAGCAAGAACCTAAAGAAAACTATAAAATATCAGTGAGAAAAGTTGGAGAATCTAAATATATGAAAGCTATATACAGTGTTCTGAGGAACCTGGAGACTCAACTCTGAAGAACGTCAGTTCCCCTGAAGTAATGTGTATATAATACAGTCCAAAGAAAAAGCCCAGCATGTGTTTTTACATAATTTATAAGATAATTACAAAATATATACATAAATGCAAAAGATATGCAAGGCAACGACAATCTTGAAGATGAATGAATTTGGTGTAGTGGCAGAACCAGATGTCAAGACATATTATAAAGCTACATTAATTAAAACAGAAGGTTTAGTATAAATATAGACGAGAGCTTCCTACTGAATGAAGCTTCCCATAAAGAAGCCAGCATTCATCACTACCTCCTTAGACCAAGGTAAAGAAATGTGGACAGGATAATCTTTTCAACACAGTGCTGAGTCACTGGGATATCAACTCCACTCCATGCTACACACAATAACCCACACCAAGTGAAGACCTAAGTGAAAAAAAAAAACACAATAATCTTCCCAGACACTAACATGGGGGAATCCGTCTATAGCAATGAGAGCTTTCTTAGGGTGGCCACTAAGCATAAATGACACACTGGAAAACGCTTTCATTAGGAGGTAAAGAAATATAATGACAAGCTGCAGCCATGAAGAAAATATTTGCAATATTTACAGTGCCTGCATCTGAAACTGCTTTTGTCCAGAATGTGTAAAGAACTCCTAAAATCAATAGGAGAAATACAAAAATCTCCTTAACAAATGGAAAAGGTTTATACACGTTTCACAAAAAATTGTCCAGTATGCATATAAAAAGATTTCTGGTACCATTATTCATCTGTGAAATGTAGATCAAAACCACAAGGAAAAGCTATTTCACACTTATGCCTATAGAATTTAATCCCCTACCACGTGTGTGTGTGTGTGTGTGCGTGTGTGTCACACATTCTTCCTTCTCTTCCTTCCTTCCTCCCTCTCTCCTTCTTTCTTTCCTTCCTTTTTCTTTCTTTCTCATGTTGAAGCCTGAACCTAGGACTTTGCATATGTTAGATAAGTGCCTTTCCACTGAACTTCATCACCAGAAGGAACATATTCTCAGTATGATACCACAGGGTGTACCAGCACAATTGCTTTGGCAGACACCCTAGAAATATTTTCGAAGGTGACTAGACTTACATTTTTCTGTTTCTTCTCCAATGTAAATATTCCAAATAAATACACCAAACATGCACAAAACAACCCAATTCACTGGATAAATGGCAGTGTTTTATATAATTAGAAATCATGCAACAATAAAAATACAAACACTACATACAATTGAATGGAAATATCTGACAGAAAAATGTTAAGGAGAGATGGCTCAGTGGTTTATATAGTCCCTTGCAGAGGACCCAAGTTCAGTTCCCAGCACTCACAATGGGTGACTCACAATCACCTATACTCCAGTGCCAGGGGATTCAATTCCTCCTCTTCTGGCCTCTGTGGGTACTTGCACACATGTGGCATACACACACACACACACACACACACACACACACACACACAAAATATAAACAAGTAAATTTAAAAATGATTAATAATCATGGTTATTCATATAGATTCATACAAAATTTACGACCAGGGTAGATTAATAGTGGAAACAGTCAAATAATGATTCTCTTTAAAGGCTTGATGTCTCCATCAGATGCAGGGATGCAGGACAGAATCCTACATGCTGGAATGATCCATTTTGGGGTCTTGTTCGCACTTAGGTAAGTTATTTCATTTTGAAATCACTGACATGTGATTATTGTTATATGTTTGTGTTTTATAAAATGAGTTAGATCATAAAAAATGGAAACATCAAGGATGGCTGGGGAACTTCCTGTGACAGTGGTGAGTCTGATGCAAGGCTGCCTCTTGCATCTGAAGTTTATCAAATGCCTAAATAACAGATTCTATACGAAACCAAACATGAGCCAGATGTGGACAGGGATGCCTGCCATCCCAGCATCTGGAAAAGAGCAGAAAGACAACAAGAGAGAGAAAGAAAAGAATCAAAGAGAGACATCTAGCTTCTCTACTCTGACCAACTCTATACATGACTATTTTTGCCTTTTTAACAAACTGTGGATTTAAGAATAAACTCCCGCCTCTTTGAATTAATTTCTGATTCTGTTGGAGCTGGAGGTATTTATTCAAGGTGGGTTTCTGGTGGAATATAGTGGGCAGGAGGTGTTGGGAGAAGATAATTTATCAGAACAATTTGAAAGGCAAAGCCTGAAGGACACAAGAGGCTGAATTGATTACTCAAAGTACTTTGCCACTTGGTCCTGTCCACCATGCCTGCCACCTGTCAGGACCAGCTCTCACATTCCTTTGAAGAGATGCTGTGGGAGACGCCTTGAAGTTCCCACAGAAGCTGCTGAGGGTTTTATGTCTAACCTGGAATCTCTGCTCTTATGTAACTTCTCATCTCCCATGCTTGAGTGGGCAATCCATTAACTTGCTTCCTGGACAAGCATCATATGGTGCCAGCCTGAGTAGAAGAAGAAAGGGGTGAATAAGAGGCAGAGGGCTAGGTAGATGCTTATGGTAAGGAATGCAGGAAGATCTGAGTTCAAGACCAACCTAGACTTTTATATTTTTGGTTCTGAGCCTAGCCTGGCCCATGGCTCATGGTCCAGCTAGTGCAGGGAATAAACTTATGTTTGGCACTAGATATAGCTGAAACTATTTAAATGTAATATATTATATAAGGATTAATATTTATTAAAAGGTTAAACAAGCACTCACAGACACAAGGTATCTTTAATGTAATTTTAGGAGAGTTGGAACTTTTGTGCTGGATGTTTGGTCTATTTTAGGGAAAAATAGGAACAAAACAGAAAGGCGAGTCAGTGTTTTTGGGTCTTGATCAATCTTGGTCATGCCCCATTGGGGGCTGGATCTTCTAAGGTCACTAGGATTCATGGAGGTCACTAACACTTCCTTGGGTACCATCTGATTCCCACTACAGATGCCAAAGGTCAATAACAAGTGTCCTTGTAGAAAAAGGTCACAAATCTGGGAAGCCCTGGACTCTGGAACCTAAAGGAGACAGACAAGAAGATACTTTCTCTTCATGGAACTGTTATGGTTATATTCTCACCTGAGTGACAATCAGTGGGCCTGGAGAGGGGCTGTCTGCTGCCTAAGCTCACACAGTGTGATGGGGCAGACCTTCCTCTTTTGTCTGAGCGCTATTTTCAAAGGGGCCTCCAGTGAGCCTGTGGGCAAATATATAGGGACATGCCTGGCCCTGTGGTCATCAGTGTGAAGCTATGTGTGTCTCCAGTTTCTCCCAAATGGCACTAGCAGGCATGGCCAATGTGTGGCTTGCAGGCTGCAAGCACTCTAAGATAGTTGCAAATGTAGTTCAATACACAATCCCCTACTTATTTAAAATATCATGGTTGGTGTGTGTGTGCATGCATGCGTGCATATGTGTGTGTGCGTGCGTGTGTGTGTGTGTGTGTGTGTGTGTGTGTGTGTAGGTCAATATCTTTTTCTCTCTCAGCTAACATAGACCTCATATATTTGGCTAGACTGACTGACAGTCTTAGCTAGGCTTTCTATTTCTGTGATGAAACACCACAATCAAAAGTAACTGGAGAAGGAAAGGTTTTATTTCATCTTATAGCTTGTAGTCCATCATCCAGAGAAGTCAGGGTAGGAACTCAAGGTAGGAACCTGGAGGTGGGAGCTGATGTACAGGCCATGGAGAGATGCTGCTTACTGGTTTGCTCAGTCATTATTATTTCATAAGGACAATCCACCAAGGAGTATGTTAGTGTCCCTGTATGGTAGGCCCATGTACATAAATTACAAACCAAGAAAAGGTACCACAGTTGTGCCCACAGCTAATATGGTAAGGACCTTTTCCCAATCAGGGTTCCCTCTTCCAAACTGACTGCAGCCTGTGTTGAGTTTACAAAAAACAAAAAACAAAATACAATGAGAGAGACAACACAATAACCATGGCTCCAGGGATTTACCTGTCTCTGTCCCCAGCTAGTATTGAGATTACATCCAGAGTATGTATGTCTGGCCTTTTATATGGGTGCTGGGGATCTGAATGAACATCCCAATGCTCTGTGGCAATCACTTTACCCACTCAGCCACTTCTTTAACTCCCATTATGAGGTGTGTGTGTGCGTGTGTGTGTGTGTGTGTGTGTGTGTATGACCTCCCTCCCTCTCTCCCTCCCTTTTCTGTCTTTTGTAATCTGTGCAGTTCTTCACAGCAAACTCTGGAGATGACAATGCCACACCCAGTTGTCAAAAGTTTGGACACATCTGCTATGCCACTGTTACTTTTCTCCCGTAGACTGGTTAAATCTTGTTCTCTCCATGCAGGTATCAAAGATCCCTCCTCCACCCCTAAGGCCAGGTTATGCTTGGCCCAGCCTTTCAGTTCAAGGTCTGGAAAAAATGGGACTGGAAATCTAAGAACACCGAGGGCACAGCTGACTTCCACAGGGTAAGGAGCACAGAGCTCCTGATAAAGGTTCCTTCATCTCAGGGAGCTTCATGCTTGAAAGGCGCTGAGCACCTGAAGAGAATTTGTGCAAACTAACATCACAATAACCAGAAGAAGCATGTATATAAAATCCCAGACAGGCAGCAATGTGACCAGTGACATCAAGTCCCACAGCTACTATGAAAGGAATCTCAGTCATCCTGTATGGGGATGCTTCAGACAGATGGGTGGACAGGGAGGGGAGACCTGTAGGAGGGAGCAGCATGCTCACCTCTGCAGGGCTTGCTACATTGGGGGAGGGGGTGGTCACAAGCCACCTTCTATAGCAACGCTTTGCTACCTGCCTTACAGATGTGCAGAGTGAGGACCAGGGATACATCTGTTGGTCATTAACTCACTCCTCCATTATATATACAGCGAGTTCATCTTAGGTTCTCAGTTCAATATTAGATTTGGAATATATATATATATCAGACCTGCTTTTTGGCTTGATCCTAAAAGATCTACTACCATTTTAACTCCCTCCCCCCAATTTGCAAAAGTAATTTTAGAAAGGTTATATTATAGGAAACATATGAAAGCATCAAAAAAGAGATTTAAAAACCACACACACACACAAAAAATCACTTTTCAGAACAGCCACTGTGCATATTCATAACACTGTGGATAGAGTTTGATGCACCCACATTTCCAGAGAGCCTAGAACAGTGTTTCCCCAACTGTTGGTCATAGCCCTTTGGGGTCACATATCAGATATTCACATTACGATTCAGAACAGTAGTAATGAAATAATTTTATGGTGTGTGTGGGGGTCACCACAACATGAGAAACTGTATTAGGGGGTCACAGCATTAGGAAGGTTGAGAAGCACTGGCCCAGGGTAAAGGCAGAGGGAGGCTCAGGGCACAGGGGAGAAAGGGAAGAGCAGGGAATGTGAAGACCTTCTCAGAACTCCCATCCCGCAGAGGGTTCTGATCCCAGCCTGTAGCATTTCCCACAGACAACAGACACAAACTGAGGTGTGTCAGCAATATGTGTTACTAATGACTTCTCAAGTATGACTGAATTATTTTCGCTGTCAACCACCACATCAGAGCAGATTCGGGGTTGCTACTGTGCACTTTGGTCTCAGCTACAGTGTATTCTGCTAGGCTTTATAGGGAGGTGAGAAGGGGCAACACAATGCAATCAGGAATGGGGAGAATTTCTCCCAGAAGAGAATATCCACCAGTCCTGTGTCCATTGCCTTTGCCTTTGCTGGCCTTATGGATTGCAAGTAGCATGAAGACTGAGTCCATCCAGGTCTTAATGTCTACCCTAATTCAAGCAATAGCACATATGGTCTGTCTATTCACATAAACAGCACTTGAAGAATGCACATGTCTTAGACAATCAACATACCTCACCTTGGTGACTGAACTTTCCTATCCACACAGGTGAAAGGCAGCCGTTAAAAAATAAGGCACCCAACAAATGCTTTATGATAAGTGGTGACAATTAAGGAAAGAACAGTAGCAGAGGTCCTGCCATGAGGATGATGGCTAGTTCAACCCCAAGCTGAGAAGAAATCCCTAAGGATTGTGTTCCTTTCCTTCCTGGGGGAGTGTGTCCAGTGTGAGCCTGACACTTTCTGGGATAAAAACCTGGCTAGTATGTCTTTAAAGATAAAATTGACATGATCATATCTGTGCTCCAAGGATATAGTGGCTCCCACTTGTCTTTGGGGGTCCTTTCTATAGTTCCTGGGAACAGGGTTAGACAATGATTCACAAGAACACTCTAATTATCTTACTTGGAATTCTTGTCCAAACAACTTTGAGGTCCTTAGGCAAAAGCAGGCAGTCACCGTTGGCCCATTTTGTGCATATTGAGGACAACCTTGGTTATTATATCATAGGTACCATCATTTTGTTTTTGAGTGGGGATCTCTCCCTAACCTGGAGCTCACTACATAGACTAGGCTGGTTTGGCCAGTGAGTCTCAGAGCTCTACTTCCCCAGCACTAGGATTATAAACATGATTCTAAGTTATTCCTTCTAGGTGCGTTCTGGGAATTGAACTCAGGCCTTCATGCTCAAGCAACCAGCACCCACCCATCTCCCCACCTCCAATGGCTGGTATTTTAATTGTCTCTGAACAACTCCCAAGGGTCTCACATTGATACTTTCTTTTTAATCCAAGTTGTTTTCATAGAGTCAAGTCAAAGAGCAATATAATATCTGATAAAGCACAGTGCCTTTGCTAGCTCCTCTACTAGGAAGGAGAAACAGTTAAGCCAAATAAATGGCCATGATATACTGTCATCCAATCAGAGGGCTGAGGGCTGTAATCAGGTTCCCTAAGTAAGGTTTCTTCTGCCTAAAGGTACTTACTTAGCTGTATGCTAGGGAGATGGGTTCCACATCAGTGGAACAGAACATAGGGGTGCCTAGGTTGGCTAATAGAGACTGGCCACTACAAAGAACTACACAGACTCCAAAGGCTGTGGTGATGATGTATGGAGTAGAGAAGGGAGATTGAGCTGAGCTGTCTGCATTGCCTTAGACTTGGGTGTGAGATACAGGGAGATGATTCCTGGTATAGAAGGTGTGCGAAGGTCATTGATGCTAGAATGAGCCAGGCAGTCTGGAGAAGATATCCCATTGGTAACAGGATAAGAGCTCCATAACCTACTTTCTCTGAAGCAGCACCATGCAAGAGAAAAAGTGGCTTTATCATCAGCTGTGAGATCTGGAACACTTTTACTTAGCCTTTTGGAGACTTCATTCTCTACAATACATTGTATCACCTGGCACTCTCACTGGGACTCAGTGAACTTGAAACCTCGAGGCTGCCCAGTCAAGTGCTCAACACACTGAACCTGACTTTCTTTCCCAGCAAAGCAAGCCATTAAGTCCCCACCTGCAGGCTTCAGTCTTTTGAGCACATGCTTGACTGTAGTATAGGATTCTTTGTAAGAGAGAAAGCTCTGGGATTTTGAAGGTCAGAGACTAAAGCAATGATGACTTCCCCAAGTAAGTCCCAGCTCTGCCTGCTCTGCAGTATGGCTGCGCTGAGTGTGATGGATTCTTAACTTGTTGCCATTTCAGAGGTACAGTGATGGCAGGCACAGGGCCTGGGGGAGTCCCAGGCAACAGGACATGTGGGCACTCTGGCTAGATGACCTAGGCCAGATTGCTAACCTGGCAAAAATGTGGCTAGCAGTCAAAAAAATGTGGGCTGACTATGATTAAGACAATCTCAAACCATGGGTCCTAGCCAGAGGTGCTATGTGGAAATACACTGAAGAGACGAGGCAAGGTATTGATTAGCAGACAGAATACTGATTTTAAACTAGCAACAACAACAAAAACCCAACCAAACAAACCAAAGGGAGGGAGGGAGGGAGAGAGAGAGAGAGACTGTTCTCTCAAGTCTTAGTTCAATATTGATAAGCTGTGCAAAGTACTGTCCCGCTTGATCCGTGTTTCTGCATTCATAAAGATGAAAAAGAGACTCTATCTTTTAGCTTCTTAGAGCTCCCCAGGTTTGCTCTTTGGGCTCCAGACCCAAAAGAAAGAAATATGAATATTAATTGAATCACAAATAGAATATGAAACTATGCATGTGATTATAAATATACATGTGAATACTGTTCGGGTCTGTCTCCTCCAGTCTCTGGAAGAGAACAATGCATTCCATGTTCCATTTGGAATCAATCAACACATCATCTTGGGTGTGGTCCGAAACAGCTTTTTCCGCCATTGTCTGCCACAAGCCACCGGAAAGGCAGGGTATGTGCTGCCATTAGTGTGTGTGTGTGGGGGGGAGACAGAGAGAGAGAGAGAGAGAGAGAGAGAGAGAGAGAGAGAGAGAGAGAGAGAGAGAGAGCTTCTCTCGTTGGATGCTGCCTTTCCCCCTGCTTCTTCTATAAGCTGACCTTTAGGAGAACTCTGAAGTAAAGGATTACCCTTGTTCTGGGGCCCCTGTGGACTGATTAGGAATGGTCCATTTGCATATACATGTCCTGAACACCAGCAGGTGATATTCTCTAGGACAGATGTTCAATGTGTATTTATGATGAGTATTGGGCATGTTCAAAGAAAGAGGTCATTCAAGGTCAGGTGCCATGAGAAGAGACTTCAAGGAGGAACTAAGGATTTAAGATGCCTGTGGAAGGGATGGTAGGATCTGGAAAGGCAAAGGAGGGAGTCCCAGCTTGCTAGAAGGGCAAAAGCGAGTATACCTCGTTTGTGTACTTGCAAATGCTCTGCCGTTCTCTCAGAGACAGGCTGGTATTAGAACATTCAAGAGAACTTTTATTTCTGGACCTGCATCATATAGGAATTGAGACCTAGATATTTGCATAGGTGGATGCTATCCAGTGAAGCTATGTCATGATATTCTACTTTCTTAACAGTGTTAACATCCTAGGCTGGTCCATTAAAAAGGATACTTAGCTATGAGTTAACCTGATCACATTACATTAATTGCATCATACTGGAGAAGAAGATGATGCTACGATGCGGGACTACTCTGTCTGGGGTCCCTGCTTATCTCCCCAATGCACTCCAAATGGAGGCCCTTACCACAGGCATATTCATTCTGCTCTGAAGAAAGGTCCCATCATGAGCTTCCAAGGTTTGCAGTTGGAAGGATCACAGGTTCTGAACTCTTAACCCTAGCTTACTTCTTGGAACCCAGCTCTGTGGCCACAACCTAGGAGAAAACAGGCTAGGAAGCTGGTTCAGGGATGCTTGAACATGTGGGGCCCAAATTCATTCCTTACCCACTCAGTGATTTTTTGAATTAATTAAATATCCCGTTTTACCCAAGCTTTAGGGTATTTTTGCTCTAGAAAGCATCTTTTCTCTTAACTAAATTGAGGCCCATAAATGAGAAATACAGTGCATGAAATCTCTGTGTGTCACGCCATAGATCTCAGGCATAGGCCTTTGCAAATCTCCCGTAGGATAAATTGTAGCAATAAAATGTTTGCATTTTCTCCTTGTAGTTACTGGGTACAGGGAGTTGAGCCTTTCCTAGCCACGGGCACTTTGATTGAAGATCACAAGACTACACAAGGGGATATGAGGCAGTCAGACTGTGGGCCCTGAGGGTGGCCAGTCCTCTGCTCCCCTGCCACTGTTCAGAAAATATAGATGCTTAGCTCTGGCAATGACCTTGGAAAAAGTCAGGAAAATCGGGGGGAGAGGTTCATATCAGGTGAAAGAGATAAGTTTAAACAGGAAAGGAATACCATGTTCTAGGAATCTGATAAGGACCTTTGATTTAAATGTCTTTTTATCTATAACTAAAATTTGTTTGTGTATATGAGTGTATATACATATGTACACACACTGTGTGTGTGGAAGCAGAGATTCAGTCTTTAGTTTTAAAAATAAGATCTCATGCTGAACCTGGAACCTGCCAATTTGGCTAGATGGATAGCCAGCAAGCAAAAACGGGGATCCTCCTATTTCTGCTCTCCCCCTCCCCACACCTGAAATTGTAGGTGTGAGCATCATGCCAGGCCCTTTCCATGGTGCTGAGGGTCTGGACTCAGGTCCCCAAGCTTGTGTACAGGGCATTTCATTAACTGAGCCATTTCCCCAGCCCTTCACCAAATTGGTTAATATTTTTCCAGCCAGTCCTTTTGCTCCTTTAAACCTGTCTTTTGGTGTTTTATTCATTCAGTTAGATATTAAAGTGCAGCTTTTAAAAAGTGAATAAATGAACTCTTCCTATAATCCTACATAGAAAAACAAAACATAGAGTTGGAACACAAGTTACCAAAACTATGTGTGACGTGAAAGCAAGTGTGTGCACTGTCCAGAGACACATACATAAACAGGGAAGTATGACATCCAAAGTGGAACAGGAGCCAGAAACTTCAGAGGAGGGCCATGAAAGATGAGAGATGGGTGAGCACTTATCTCAATCTATTAAAAGAAGAGGAAGTCCAAAATACTTAGTATAAAATATTAATGTTAACTAACTATGAGCATATGAGTGCTTGTCATAACATATTACTTTAGATATAATTTCATAAATATAAGTAAAGGTATTTTTTAAGAATTAGTATTATACCTACTCTTTTTGGAAAGGTGCTAAGGAACATCTTCTCAGGTTTGTATGGGACTATTTATTCTAAGATAGATGGTCCTAGGTGATTGTCTGATTATGTTTATTGTGTCCCTTGACCTAGGGACATGTTGATGTTTCTTCTTGTATCCACTCAACCTCGCCACTTCGCACAGCCATGGAAAGAAGAGGTGATCAAACATAGGAAGGATGACCAGGGCTGTTGACTCAGGCCAGAGCCCAACAGGCATTTCTAGATGTATGTAGGCAGATGCAAAAGCTGAAAGCGAGAGAGAGAGCTCCAGAGAAAAGCTGTTTAGCATTAGGGAAACTGGACTTGTGTCTCAAGTTGACCAGCTAGAACTTAATGTGAGGTCTCTGGATACTTTGAGTGGTGGTTTGAAAAAGAACAGTCCCCACAGGCTCATAGATTTGAATACTTGGTCACCAGGGAGTAGTATTATTTGAAAGGATTAGGAGGCATGGTCTTGTTGGAAGAAGTGCATCACTAGGGGTGTCTAGGGTTTCATGGACCCCAGCCAAGCCCAGTGTCTTCACTCTTTCTGTTGCCTTGCAGATCCAGATGGAGACCTCTCACCTTCTCCAGCATCATGTCTGCTATGTGCTACCAGGCTCCCTCCCATGACTAAACTTCTGAACCTGTAATCAAGCCCAATAAAATGCTTTCTTTTATAAGAGTTACTGTGGTGATGGTGTCTTTTTACACCAATAGGACACTAATTGTAGCGGGAAATCATGGATTGTACAGGTGTGGGAGGGGCATGGTCTGTGGAGACAAGAGGGAAGCGGAGCGGAGACAAGACACGGAAGCGGAGCGCGGAGAGGGAGGCGGGTCTTCCGGTCCCTGGGTGCGGCGACACGGCGGGTCCGTACGGGTCGGTACGGCAGCGGCTTGGCACGTTGCTAAAACTTCCTCTTGTAAGGAATTCTAACAAAATAAACCTTATTTAATACATACCTCTTGGTGGCGGGTTTTTACCGTGATAATTGGCGCCCCATGTGGGGCACCATCTGTTGTAGTATGTTTTTTCTGGCCTGTTTGGGTCCGGAGATTTGTGACCTGGCACGCGTGTGGTGCCGGCGGTGTGGAGCCTGGTCTGTGCGCCCACAGCTTTTGCCCCCCAAAAGAAATGAATCACACACTTATATACTTTATACTGCTTGGCCCATATCTTAAGCACATTATTAGCTAGCTCTTTTTTTTTTTAAATCAATCTATTTTTATGAATTTACTCACTACATGGCTTGCAGCCCGTGGCTCACCTGAATTCCTACATGCTTCTTCTTTGGGGGACAGATGGCGACTAGCAAACTCCACCCCTTCTTCCTACCTGGCTGCCTCTGATTCTCCACCCACTTCTACGGTGCCCTGCATGGGTCCAAACAGTTATTTATTTATATCGTATAGAAAACATTCCACCACAACTAATGGACATACCTTGTAGAGTCTGACCAAGAAACATGAGACTTAGAATGCATATTTCTACTGAGGTATTGGGTGGTATCACTGTTGCTACCCCAGGGACCACACTTTGAGCAGTAAGAACCTAAAAAAGGCACATGGCCTGTGCCTCTATGCATTATCCAGTATATCTCATGGTATATTTCTCTAACAGGGGCCCATTATCCTGTCTGAGGACCAACTCAATATAAAGAAGAAGATGCAATGATGAACAGATTGTCACAGAATTTCAGCCACTTTACCAAGCCACTGTGACAGATTCGGACTAGCATTTGGATTCCCACTTTACATATAGTTCAATGGTTTAAACAAAAAATAAATGCAATAGGAATGATTTACTAAATAGCCAGGCCATGTAAATTAAAGCAACTTGCTACAGAAGAGGAATCAGAAAAGCAATGAAGAAGTAAAATTATTATTTTTCATTTTAAATCTTAGAGTTGTTGTGGACATTAAGGTCCTGAAACAGACTGGATGTATAATTTGATTTTACCTGCTTACTCCATTAGCACATGTTACATAAACAAAAGTTCACCTCGCCCACCTGATTAATATGTCCCTGACAGATTCTCAGTCTCTTTCTTGAGTTTCCTGTAATGTCTGACTTTGACAAAGTCTCTTCTCTCGGCTTCAATTTTTGTGACTTAAAAATGGTGTTGGTCCTACTGTCTGTAAGGTCTTTTTGGTTTTAATAGTTTTTGAGTCCAAAGTTTTCTTTTTTTGTAGACCTTAAATATGATTTTCCGGGACTCTTCTCTTCAGCTGTCATTTTCTCTTTACATGGTTCACAGCTTTCTTGCCCAGGAAAGTGATAAGTGAACAGAAGGGCTATTGATATAATACTTACTTTATATTCAGCAAAGAGGGTCAAGGTACTATTTAAAGCCCAGCAACAGAATGGCTTTCTGTTTGATTCTCATAGGTTCTTAAGTCTCAATTCTATGCACAAAGAAAGAAAGTAATTAATTGTTCCGTGTCTTGCCTGCCTTAAAAGAAAGAACATGATCAAGTGTAGGGGGTCCATCAGTAAACTGAATCAAGCCAATTGTTTTTTTTTTTTCTCTCCCTTTCTACCCATGAACACAGACTTCAAATGGACAAAGCAGAGTCCTCTAATTTAACCCTGAAGGGTTGCTTCTGCCCAGGAACATCCTCCTTTCCTGGAGACAGGTCTGGTTTGAGACCAGTACTGGGATTGAGAACCCTGAAAGTGCTAGGTTCATAAACACTCTTTCTTGGTTTGTAGGGGTATTGCATTAGAGGGACACAGCACTGGGTAGCAAGCCCTGAGCTAATTAAATTGTGTTTGTCTCTCAGGTTCATGATTGCATAAAGCAGAGAAATTTGTATATAAGATTTTATAGTCTCTTGAACTCTCATCACTTCAAGTTATAGGATTATGTAGAGGAAAGTGTAATTGGAACACACCTATGCATCCTATTCTTCAAAGAGAAATAAGCCTATCTATACCTGCATCTGAGGGGTGGGGTTTCAGATCCCTAGAAGGCAGAGTTCAAGGCTAGAAAAGAAGAGTGGTATCTGGCAATAGCCAGGCAGATTATATAAAGCTTTATATTGAGAGTGGGCTATTGGCAGGATGTGAGAGCATGTGCTTAAGGATTTCCTCAGCCAGGTATGCCATGTGGCCCATGGGGGTCTTTGCACAGAATAGTATTGGTGCAATGGAAGGAATGCCAATCATCATGTCGCAGCCTGCCTTTACTTACATCCCTGCTGAGGATCTGCCCAGTCTCTTTCACCAGACTAGATCTATAAAGTTGTTAACATGAGTAAATGAGCCATTTGTGCTCTGGGATAGGAAACCCAGAAAGCAGGCTTTTTAGTCTTAGTCTATTGCTGGGAAGTGACATCATAACCATGGCAACTCTTATAAAAAAAAACATTTAACTGTTACTGGCTTGCAGGTTCAGAGGTTTAGTTCATTGTCACTGTGGTGGGGAGCATGGTAGCATAGAGGCAGACATGGTACTGGAGAAGTAGTTGAGCGTTCTACCTCTGGATCTGCCGGCAGCAGGAAAAGAGAGACACTGGGGCTTAGTTTGAGTTTTTGAAACCCCAAAGCTCATTCCCAGTCACACACTTCCTCTAACAAGGCCACACCTACTTCAACAAGGCCACACCTCCTGATCCCTCTAAAGTAGTACCACTCTGTCATGATCAATCATTGAAATATATGAGGCTATGGGAGCCAATTTTATTCAAACAACCACAGTAGTGGCTTGGGAAAGATGGTATTAAGAATTTGTGTATAGCTTGGGCAGGGAGTTGCAATGTTGGGGGTAAGAATCGTTAGGAATTATAAGAGTAGGTCCTCAATCTGAAGTTGTGTGATATCTGGAAAACTATCTGCTTCTCCTGGGTTTTAGCTGCAAAGAGTGCTTTTGTGAGCTAGGTGTGGTAGCACATGCCTTTAATCTCAGCTTTTGGGAAGCAGGGGCAGGTAGATCTCTCAGTTTATGGCCAGTTTTGTCCATAGAGAGAGAGTTCCAGGACAGCCAGAGCTACACAGAGAAACCTTGTCTTAAACAAACAAACAAACTCAAACAGATCAAACAAAAACAGAGAATTGTTTAGAAAAAAATGTGTTAGTCTGTAGATTTCAAACTTTATTTCCATATAAGCATCTCTTAAGGAATAGGTGCATCAGACTGAGTGAACCAGAATCCCAGGGATCTTTTAATGATAATTTCAGTAAGTGTTGGGGTTTGTGAAATTCTCTTACTGCTCAAAGTATCAGTAGTGCATTAGTAACAGTGCCAAGGAGCTTTGCACAAACGAAGACTCTTAGGCCTGGAGGCTACTAAATAGCAATCTGTATTTTAAACAAATGGGAGCAATTCCAAGATAGGTGGACCCTAAGTATTTTAATTGTTATTGTAAAACAGTATTTTTTAACACTTTAAAACACATAGAATTCTTTAGTTAGCTCATGTGTACTTAGCCTGGCTTTACCAACTATTAGCTTTTACTATTTTGTTTTCAATTTTAGTATAAGAAAATGCTTTCAGTTGAAGCTCTCTTTTATGTGTTCCTTATGAATTCTGTGATTTCTTTTTACTTTTTCACAAGTGTACTCATTAACCTGAATTTTACATTGCATACATGTTTTTATACTGCTTTATGCCATTATTACACAAATAAGATTTTAGTTAACAACCAGTTAGCTAAAATATCTTGCTCAGTTAATGGATTTTCTAATCTCATTCTTATCTCCCTGGGCTAAATATTGATGGGGCACTGTAAATATGCATGCATGCATACATAATACATACAAATACAGGTACACATACTAGCAGATCAAGTAAATCATACTTATCAAATGCAAATGTTAACAGACAGCTTAATTTATTTGCTAGACTTTTACTTGAGACTTACTGTAGTAAACTACGTTGCTCTAAAATGCTTCATTATTGTCAATCTTGGTATAAAGAATATGGTAGCTATATTAAATGAGTAGGAAAGTTTTATATTTTTTTCTGTTCTCTCTATCAGCTTGATAAAAGGAAACCCTTAATGAAAAGGAATTACTCATCAACCTCTTGAATACCTTTCAAAATACAACCAGGAAGCGGTTGGTAACCCTCATTTCAGTCACTGATAACTTGTAAATGTAAAATATAAGATTCATCTATTTCTAGAGATTGTGGCTGGAAAAGGTGTTTATAAAAAGCACCTGAGTCTTTTGAAACCTTCTTTGACAGTTTTGTACAAGAATATATTGAGTTTCTGTTGTTTATACCTCTTTCCCATGACTGTCATCCCTACTCCATCTCCCACTGAGATGCTCTTACCAACAAGCCCTCTTTTGACTTTCATGTCCTTCTACCTGTGACTTCCTGAGATCAACGGTATTGCTTGCATGAGCATAGAATGCAGGTTATTTAGGGGTATCTGCGCAACTTATCTGTGGCTGATTCTCTCTCTCGTGCAATAGTGACATGAATGTTATACAAGTTACCAATGGCTTCCTGGTCATATTTGAGGTTCTGTATTTTTGAAGGTTATTCAAGGGGTTGGTGAGTGATTCTTTGTCACTAAAGAATATTGGTTCATTCAGTCTCTTTCTTCTTGGGTCAATGTTGACAACTTACTTGTTTCTAGAAAAGAATGTGTTCAATCTAGTTTTCCAATTTTATTGATATAAAATCATTTAATTCATTCATTTACAAATATATCTGTACTTACCTCTGGTTTTCTGCCTTTCTCTATTGTCTCAGTTATTAGCTTCCTGCCCAAAAGAATTTAAATTGTAAACCATTTCCTGTCTTCTCCCTTCAGTCTTCTCCCCTTCCTCCTCCCTTCCCTTTGCTTCCCTCCCCACCCCTCCCCGCCTCTCCATCATCTTTTGAAAAGATCTCATTATGTAGGTTAAGTTGGCCTAGAACTTATGATCTTTCTGCCTCATCCTCCACTTTTCTCTAACATTTTCTTTACATTTAATTTTTGTTTTGTTTGTATTTATATTTAGTCTTGCAACTAAAAAAAGTCATTCAAAGTTAAAATAAGACAAATTTGACCTCTAAGTATAGTTACATGTCACAAATTTTGATTAATGCTTTTATTGTGTCTTTCAGTTGTAAATATCTAGCAATTTCCATTGCAACTGTCTCTTTGATGCATCAGTAATTTAGAAGGGCATTTTAATGTTTCCAAACATATGTTTTTATTGTTTTTAGCCATTTATAAAGCACTGTTAGCACTTTTGATTTAATTGTACCATGGTCAGAGAAAACTGTCTAGGTACTGGCTCTGTGAATTTGGACTTCTCTGGAATATAGAATTTAGCATTTGTTGCATGTGATTTTGAACTTACTGAGTTCATATTAAAATGCTGCATGCTGATTTTGTTTACATCTTCTATAGCATTAGTAACCAATTTTCTTTTTAATCTTTATGTTTTTGATAGGGTTTTTAAATCAGTAACTATGTTTTCTGTCAGCTTTTATGTTATTCATAATGAATCCATATCATTAAGTCTATGAAAGCTTGCTGTTGCTAAACTTTTTGTCAGACGTTCTTGTTCCTTTACTTCTTGTTACTTGTTATATCTCTTTCTTCATTAGGACTTTTTAAATGCTAAATTCTGTAACATTTTTGGTGGGGAGGGTACCATTTTTGTTTTGTTTAGTTTGCTTTGTTTGTGTTGTTTATGCTGGGAATGAAATTGTACATGCTGAACAGTCATCCTAACACTAGACATATTATCAGCATCAATGCACTTTATTAAAAGACAGGGAACGCATCAGAGGCTTGCCTAAAAAGTCAATATGTATCCAAAGATGACCTTGAATTCCTGAGTGTCCCACCTTTTCTATTAAATATCAAATGCTGGCATTACAGGCATGAGTCATCATTCTCAACCCAACTAGCTTTTAAAAAGGTCTGTCACACTGATAGAAAAATCTCTTTTTAATCTGAAGAGGCTTGATACATTGATGATTTGGTTCTTCAGCTTTCTTTCTTAGCCTATTTTTACATTTTCAAACTTTGAACATGAAGGCTAGGCTCCCTTTGAGTGATAGGTAGCTGTTTACGTTTCCTTTCCTTTCCCAGTTGGGGTCCTGCCCAGTTGCATATTTTTTTCCCACTTGTTCCTCTCTTAAGACCATAACCCTATCCAATCCTTGAGCATTTGGGTTCAGTTCTGGGTAACAAACTATTGTCTCTGGGATTACAATTGTTATAAAATGGAACCTCACTGACAATTTTAAAGTCCCATTTACAGTGATTGCATCCCATGAGATGCCTACAAGCACTAAACTCGCTTCAGTCTTTCATCCTGACTGGTTATCTGTAACATTGTACCACATGTGTGGACTCCAGGGCATCTACAGCTCACACTGATCCACTCTGCTCCTTCTACTTCTGTTCTGGATTGAGAGCTGGAGACAAGATGTGCCTGCATTGTTGAGCTCATAATGTCATTCCATATTCTCTATCACTGTGATATAGATAGAGAGCTGGATAGTAGTGTAGATTTCCAGAGAATGAGCCAAGACCAAGTGCTGGGATAATAATGGAGAATGTTATTTCCTGAGAAGATGAAGGTTGGTATATATTATGTCACTTCTTACCCTTCTAGAATTGCCATATCAGAAGGACAGACACCATGGTTCTCTATCACCCCGTGCATTTTCAGAACCTTAGAGACTCTTTGGCATAAAATGAGTACAGAGGAAACAAAATGAATGCCTTCGCATTTCAAAACCTTTTTGATGATGTTCTTAGACTCCAATTCAAACACCTACCCCCTGGGTCATAATATCGGTGTTGCAATAAAGTCAGCACATTTTTAGGATCAGTGATGACTTGAAGTCAGCATAAGTCTGAGCTGCTTAGGTGAGATATGAGCACGCCCTGCTTTATAACAAAGCAGCAACATGGAAAAACCATTCACTGATAAACACGCAAACCACTAAATTAAAGACAATAAACAAGTACCTTCAAATTGTCTCCACAATATTTGTATGTCTTCCTCTTTTCATATTATTTATGAGGGCTAATTTACTGATATTGTTGCTGCCCCTCCCCCCTCAAATTATATACCAAAGAAAATTAAAAAGCGCTACAGAGGAGGAAATAATGAATAGTAGCATTTAATTAAAACCAAAGTGGGCACAATCAATGACTGTCTAATACAATAATGAGCTTAATTTAATTTTCATTTAATGGAAAAAGTGAAGCTTTAATCAACTGCCTATGGAATTAAATGACAGCAATTTTTAAAATGTAAGTTTTTCCAAAGTAGAGTCCTAAAAGAATAACAATGGCGGGAAAAAAAAAATGTCAACCCTACTGATCTATATTCACTTTCCAGTAGCAGTAAAGGGAAAGGCTCCCCTAGAAGGCAGGACTGCAGCTGGAGGTTTTAGAAGGCTGAATTAATTACAAAGCAATACTCTAACTTTATGAATGTTAGAGCCATAAAAAAGTAAAGAGGAAAAAATTGGATTTCTTAAGAATTGCTACTCTAGGGTCATGGCTCAAAAACCACACAAATAAATAGATTTCCACATCAAGTGTTTGGATGGCTATTTTCCAGGGGATCCTGACTTTCTGGGGTTGGAAGCATGGTATGGGGCAGGGGACCTCCAGGACCCTCCAGTTAAATGATCCATGGCTATGTGGCTATGGCACATGATTTGGTTTAGACAGGGATGTGAAGCTACTTGCCGAATGCCTCATTTTAAAAAATTAAGTTTTATTTGTGGTTTTGTTGTTATTGTGCATGCATGTGGACACACGGGCACGTATGTTCATGTGTTGCATGTGGAGGCCAGAGGTCAACCTCAGATGTCATTCCTTAGGAGCCATTTACCTTGTCCTTTGAGACACAATTTCTAACTGCAGCTTGAGGCTTGGTGATTAGGCTAGGCCAGGCGGGGATTATAAGCATGTACTACCGTGCATGGATTTTTATGTAGGTTCTGAGAATCAAACTCAGGCTAGTATGGCAAGCCCTTTACTAACTAACTAAACTATTTCCTCCCCTGACTCCAAGGCACAGATCTGTGAGACTAGGCCATTGTGCATTATTAAGACTGAATTATGTTTTCTGGCTCTGCTATTCCCACAGACTGGAGTCTAGCATAATTGTCACCAGAGAAGCTTCATCCAGCAAGTGATGGGAGCATATGCAGAGACCCACAGGTAGACATTAGGAGAAGCTCAGAGAATCCCTTGGAAGGGGTGGGGAGGATTACAGGAGCCAGATGGATTGAGGACATAAAGAAAACATGTCCCACAGAATCAACTAGGACTCATAGGGGCTCAGAGAAACTGCAGCAACAGTCAGGGAGCCTGTATGGGTCTCATCTACATCCTCTGCATATGTTATGGTTGTGTATCTTGGTCTTCATGTGGGACTCCTAAGAGTGGAGCAGGAGCTATCTCTGACTCTTTGCCTGCTTTTAGGATCCTTTTCCCTTCACTGGGGTTGCCTCATCCAGCCTTGATATGAGGGTAGGTGCCTAGTCTTACTGCAACTTTCTATGCCATGTTTGGTTGCTATCTCTGAGAGGCCTGCTCTTTCTGGAGAAGGAGTGGATTGTGTGGAGAGGGGAGGGGAGGGATTGGGAAGAGAGGAGGGGAACTGCAGTCCGACGTAATATATGAGAGAAGAATAAATTAAGTAATTAATTAAAAATTGAACTATTCAAAACCTCATGCTTTCATGGGAGAAAGGACTGTACTTGAACTGGTACAGTACATCCATGAACATGAGTAATGTGTGGAAACCTGGCATAACATACAAGACATATTCGGTCTACAAACAAAGGGCTAGACCTGGAACTCACATCCTATGCCTCTATCCCACCCTCTGTCACATTGTGTTTGGGTCATGGAGCTCATCCCATAGACAAAAGGTGAGGGCTCTGTGTAGTTGGAATTATTTCATCTTCTTTGCTTAGTTCATTTTGCTTTTTTTTCTTCTTGGTTTCTATAAAAGTTAAGCATCACCTGCAAACGCAGAGATACACATTAATGTCTGTTGTGGACTATTACTCTAACTATGTAAAGGGGTGTTGCATTTGTTTATGCTGCATTTGTTTAATGATGTAAAGATGTGTTGCCTTGCCTGCCTAAGACACCTGATTGGTCTAATAAAAAGCTGAATGGCCAATAAGTAGGCAGTAGAGAGATAGGCAGGGCTGGTGGACAGAAAAAAAATAAAGAGGAGGAAGAATCTAGGCTCAAGAGAATAAGAGCAGAGAAAGAGAGAGAGAGAGAGAGAGAGAGAGAGAGAGAGAGAGAGAGAGAGAGAGAGAGAGAGGAAAATGCCTGGGGCCAGTCAGCCAGACACAGAACAGGACATAATGAAAGAAAGGTAGAAAGCTCTGAGGCAAAACCTAGATAAAGAGAAACAGGTTAATTTAGTTATAAGAAACAGCAAGAAATAAGCCTAAGATAAGGTCAAGCATTCATTACTTATAATAAGTCTCCATGTCATGATTTGACAGCTGGTTGGTGGCCCAAAAGAAAGACTACTACAAACATCCCTTCACATTCTGTCTGTCTGATGGGTGTCACCTTCACAGTGTACCTATAACCCTATCTACAGTTCTAAGTAACTTCAGGACAGATTTTTGGGAGAAAGCAGATGACATCAATATGTGTTATGTGAACATCCCTGCAGTCTCTTAGGCTGCTTTCAGGCAACTGAGAAGTTTCTGTTACTTGCTACTTCATAATCTGTCACTTGCTCCACTGGGTGCCTGGTTCCTGTTATATAAGTAGTGTTTCATCCGACTACTTTATTCAGCAGGATGCTGGGGTCAATCCCTAACCCCCCAAACTGAGACTGGAACATGGATGACTCACCAGCTCTCCTAAAAGTCTAATTAATCACGGGAGTGCCAGAGCAGAACGGCATTAGTTCAGGATATGTCAAGCAGTTTCCCTGATATGACTGATGACTTTGAAGCAGTAGGGTTGGCGTGGGCAAGATAGTATTGGGAAGATTCCAGATAGCCTTCATGATCATATTTCATACATTTCACTGAGGTTGGTTGGAAAAGCCAAAAATGGAAAAACAATGATGTCTAGCAATCGAACCCTCCATAACTTTGTCATGATCTCCACCTTTGGTAACAGTAGTCTGTATGGACAATGTGAAACTATTCTGTTACCATAGAATTTTTTAAGCATGGAGTGACTTCAAAGAAAGAGGCAGGTGCTGGAGGTAGGAAGACTAGGTAGAGCCTGCAGAAAAGAGTTGGTGGCACACTTTGATCACGGCCTGACCTCCCTCCGTGTGAAAAGGCTGTTGTCTATGCAAGCTCATTAGTTTGGTCCGACAGTCCAGAGTACAGAATGTCACTTTAGCACCTTGTGTTACCTCAGCACAGGTGATTTCAAAGATAGAAAATGAGGCCACAGAGAAAAACAGCAGAAGGTCAAAGGCTGATAAAGGAGATCACCAAATTGGCTATCTGGCTTTATAAAAGCTCCATTGAAATCAGAACACAAGATTTTCTCTCTATTAATTGCAGCAGAACTATGTAAATGGATATGCAAAGGAGATAAATGGAGATTATTTATTTATATGCTTGTATCTCATATCAGCCTAAGCATTTTTTAAATAAGGTCTGTACTTTAATTGGCTTTTGTTCTATTCTTAAAGCTTGGCATGATGCCTTATGCTTAATAGATATACAATAAATGATTAATTGAGTTCAATAGTCTTCAAGTGTATTAGCTTGTCCAGAGATAGTGTATTAAAATGATGCTTGCTCTTACCCCAAATAGCCAAGCATGAGGAATGTAATATAGGTTATGCCACAGTGAACTCCAGCACGTAGGCTAGGCAAGATAAGCTGAAACTTGGACCCCTGGTATTTACTCTAATATATAGACTGTCTTTGGTACCAAAACATGATGGAATGACTGAAATATGGTATCTCAGGGACATGCAATAGATGGCTGGATATGAAGTTGTTCTGAGGGGAAAGTAGTCCCCACAAAGAAGAAATAGATACAACAAGGAGACTGAAGCAAGTCATTTTCATACATATTATACAAAGATGGGGATTCTGAAAATACAGGGACGTGGTCATTGTTCTACATCCTCAGGGATGGACCGTTGTCTAGTTGAGATTAGACTGGTAAAAGATGCATCTAACATGCAAAAACAGGTATCCTCTATTGCAGCAGTTCTCAACCTGACTTCTTTTGGGGGGCATGACATCTTTGTGGGGTCAAATGACTCTTATACAGGGGTCGCCTGCTACCATTGGAAAACACAGATATTGCATTACGATTCATAACACTAGTAAAATTAAAGTTATGAAGTAGCAACAAAAATGGTTTTATGGTTGGGTCATTATAACATGAAGAACTGCATTAAGGGGTCTCAGCACTAGGAAAGTTGAGACCCACTGCTCTATGGGAACATAGGACAGGGGGTGAGAATCATAAGGCAGCACGTATGCCTTGATGATACGTCACAGAATCGCCACTGCCAATCTCTGTTGCTGGGTATGGGTAGTGGCAACTCAGCCTGCAAGCAGTAGGGTCACATGATCTTGGTCAGGGTAGAAGAGGAGCTGAAACTGAGCAGGTACAGTAGCAGGGTCAAATCATATGTTAATATGTCATTCCAGGTCATCTGGTAGCACCCTCATGACATGCAAGTGCTCATATGTCCAACCAACATAGCAGAGGATATGTAAAGACTTATTAAGTTGATGGGTCAGTGGGTCTGAGAGTTCTAGATCAGTAGCATCAGGCTCATTTGAGAGCTTGGCTGAGGGACAAGTTATGAGGCTTTGACCCAGACCTGCTGAGTCAGAAACTTGAGAGGAGCCGGGGAGCCAGTGATTTGTTCCTACAAACCCTTCAAGGGATCCCTAGGAATGTTCACGTGTGGAAAATACTAAGGTTGACACTGAGACTAGCAGTCTTTCTTTGTTGTGGAAGTCATAAACCTGTTGGACAGTCTAATGAGATCTGGAGGCTCCTTCTTAGATGAATATTTTTCAAATATAGAGAAACACAAAGGAAACCAATCGCATTGAAATACACTTATCTGAAATGATACTGAAATATGGCTATAAAAAGTTATGATTCAGTAATATATATGATTCTTTATTAATGCATTAAATTATACCATCTCCTGGCAGGTCTAATAACATTTGTAATTTTGCAGTAGCAATGAAGTTAACATTATTTCAAGATGCCTGCAACACCTGTCGAGTAATTTCCATTAATGAGAAAAACCACAGCCCAGTGTTACTGAATAGCAAGTTTGTTGTCTAAATTCACAATTGGAGAAAGGCTAATTTTGAATTAGTGATAAACCAATGTTTTAATTTTATCAATTAAGTTAATGGACCCTCAGTTCTACTCACAGATCCATGGATGTGGGATTAAGATTCTTGTTACAAGCATTTGACAAATATTATGTTATTTTGTTCTTTTAATAATGTTATTATTCAAATGTCCATTATACAGGTGATGAAGTTAAGGCTCAGTGAGTTGAAAAGATATATCTAGCATCCTATGTAGCTAGGATGAAGGTTCAGATCACATGTAGAATCGGGTTTTTGGTGTTTTGTCTGATGCACTGGTGTTTTCTCAGTGCCTAGAAAACAGTGTAGGTCATAGTATGTGTTCAAGTATCTGTTGAATAAATAAATGAATAGACTGAATTGGATGGAAGCTGTACTGGTTCTTATTGGTGTAATCAAATATCCAAGAAGCCACTTAAGAGAATATGAGTTTGTTTTGCGCCCCAGTTTAAGAAATGGTTAGTTAGTCTTTCACGGCAACATAGCATGAAGCAGCCTGTTGTAGGTAAGGCATCAGAGGATGAAGTAGTGCCTGCCCCCAGTCTCCTATGTCCTTCAGAGGAGGCTGCAATTCCAAAAGGTTCTACAATGGTCTGCAGCAGTACAAACCAGGTGGAGACCCAGTGTAAACATGAGCCCAAGGGAGGATATTTTACATTCGTCACAAAAGCCAACCCTGTCATCCCTCTATGCTGTTGCTATCGTTGCCACACATTTGTCTGTGCATAGTGTGTGTGTGTGTCAATATGAGTGTGTGTGCTAGTATGGGAGTGTATGTGTGTGCCAGTATGAGTGTGTGTGTGTGTGTGCTAGTATGGGAGTGTGTGTGTGCCTGTATGAGTGTGTGTGTGTGAGTGTGTGTGCTACTATGGGAGCATGTGTGTGCCAGTATGAGTGTGAGTGGGTAGAGGACAAGTTCAGGTATTCTTCACTTGTCACTATGTTTGAGATGCTCTTTGTTGCTTCTCTACTTCATTCACCAGGTTGCCCGGCCCATGAGTTTCAGGTGATTCTTGTCTCAACCTCCCATATTGCTAGAAGAACTGGAATTACAGATATTCATGATACACTGTCTGACTTCTGGCTTCTTGGAATTTGAACTCAGGTTCTTCTTGTATAGCACGTGCCATTTCCCCAGGATTGCTATGAAAAGTAGACGTTGTTTTCTTTACGCATTATGTAGGCAGGAAAAGGGAACTTCATCCCTTTGATCTTCCAGGCCTGACAACTGAGTTTTGATTTTAAATTTATGTTGAATATACATATCATGAGCAACATTATTCCACCTGAAGCAGAACACAATTCAACAAACTGAGGAGTGGAACATCTCAGCAAGAAGTGCTGGTCTCTCTGGCTTCCCTTGGAAGCAGCTGGGCTTGTTTATGAAACAGGTTGTTACTTCGCCCAGCAGGTCTCCTTCTTTAACTGACAGATTAGTTAGAGCCAGCAGGGGAGGAAAGAGGATCTTGACTAACAGGGCAGCCTTGGAAAACCTAGGAGAAGAGGCAAGAAAGCCTTTTCCACTTCTTAGTGATCCAAATGTGTCTCTTGGGCTTTCCATGGGTGTCTCATGTCCTTCAGTAACCACACTTAATTTAATTATCTTAAAGGTGAATTGGATGCTGAAAATTCATTTACATAACAGCATTGCTAATGCTTATAAAATGTACCATCAATTAAACCCTTAAGAAGAAATGTATAGGTTGTAAATGAAATATATAACCAGTAGGATTAATCAAAAGCTAATCATGTAAAATATCACCCTTGGTCTAAGCAGAAGAATATGCTTTTGTCCCCATTTCAAATTATAGTCTTGCAGGGCCTGCTTAAACACTTAATCATATTAATCAGCAATCCTATATTTAATGCGTTTCCATAATTTCTTCTTTCTGAATTTGAAATTGTTTAGCTCTGGGCTGTTTCTTTTGGCAGCAACCTGTGATCAACACTGTTATCATTGTAAAAAATATGTATTTGAGAGTGTTTTCTATGGAAGACTTGGGGCCAGTCAGGAGGAACACTCTGAGAAATAAACATTCATAGTCCTTGCTTTTGAGGACAGAAGAGATGACATGTTTGGGCCAGGGTTGCTTAAAAGAAGAGCAATAAAGGCATTTATGAGTAGAAAAAAATAGTAGTATCTGAAGGTAAGAATCCACATTGACTTTCACTGGGATTTATTCAGTCCTGAGCATTTTCAGTGTCTAGCACATAGTAGGCACTTAACAGAAGTTTAATGGCATCACATGGTGCAGTATTCTGCCTAAGAACGAACCCAAGAATATAGGTAGGAAAACTGCAGTCAGTAAGGGTCTGAAAGATGACACCTGAGACCAGGTGTCTCAATGAAGTTTTGCTTGTGTAAGCCAGGGAGGTAACCTGTAGCTATCTCACCATTTATGTGTTGGCTGCAGATTCAGTGCAGGTTCAGTTCCTGGGTTAAAACATCAACCTCACAGTGGGAACATTGGCATAGATCCTTGACCAAATCTAAATACAGATTTCTAACCAGATGGTTGGGGAATGTTTTTGCAAAGCATGCAGGGATCCCTGGAAAACTACTGTTAGTAAATGCAGAACCATGCATGCCTGGTGCCTGCAAACCCATCTATTCTGATAGGCTGGGTACATGGCAGGTGGGGGAACGCAGTTGAGAGCATGCATCTTATTTCTGCTTTCGATGAAATCTCTCCTGCTCTTTTTCTGAGTAATAAGATAGATGTGGATTAGTTGATAACATTATTGAGTGGATTTGTAGTTCCTAATCATTAACAGCGAGGAGTGAGGATTAATGTCTCTGTGTTCCCTGTGCCTGTCCTGTCATACATACTTATCTAACATGGAGACAAGGACAAGCAGCCCGACCCATCAAATTTTCATATGGCTTCTTCTTGGAGCTTAACTCGGAGATTCTGGCGTCTCCAGTTGCCTTGACAGCTCTTTTGTTCCAAGTTTTGGCCTCTTTTCATCCTCTAATGCTGTTTCCCAACACAGCCCCAGTCAAAGGCATATGTATCATCAGACATGGGGGTCTCAGAACAGAGTGAGCTGTCTTGGAATTGTAGCCCCAGTTCAAGTCCTTGTCAAAATGTTTCTAGGTCTCTGCTTCAGGGAGAGGTGGAGAGCCGTGCTCTCCAAGAGATACAGACGGTGAAAAAACCCCAGAAGCTCTCAGAACAGGACTGACTTTATTCTTACTTCCCAGATCAGCCTCGATTTTCTTATCTGTACAACAGGAATAATTTCTACTTCTCAAAGTAGTGGGAAGAAAGCGATGTTCGTTCCTTTCCAGACTCCGACACCTGGATCCAGAGGGGCACTTTGCCGACAGGCAGAGGCTCTTTGGGAAGTGCCATGTTAAGACTCTGGGATGTGTCCCTTTGCAAAGCCATTGTTACTGGGATAAAATAGCACCAAAGACCGTAAAGGGCATTTGTGTATGGCCTTTCTGCCCTTGAATTTTCTTCTTCTGACAGAGCAGAAGGGAGGCAGGACACACTGGCCTTCCAGTTGACTTGTCCTGGACACTTAGGCAAGTTACCCATTACCTGAGAGAACTGCCTCAGTGAGCTTCCTCCTTACGTGAACCACAAACACATTTCCCAGCTTGGTGAACCAGGGAAACTGGATGGACTGTGGTACTTGCGGTTTCCTAGGGCAGAGCTTGTCCCCCAGAAAGTATTGAGAACATTCACCCTTGTCATTATCTGTAGCAAGGACAGTATCATGGCACAGTCTCAAGGTCACCACTCCAGGGTCTCTGCCACTGGCGAGACAGGGGGATTACAAAACACAGAAATTCCAGGTGAAATCTGTGATGGAATATTTGAGAATTTTTAATAGCATTACACCTCCTGAGAGTTTTACAACATGAAGTAATCCCAGGACAAGGCAGAGCCGGAGGGAAGCAGGGTCTGAGAGAAGGGCCAGCCCAGGCAAGGCTCCAACAGAGGCTCTCCTCCATCATGGGCCTCTGTCAGGCCCCTCTGCAGCTTCAGGCAAGTCAGCCTAGAGCGTCAAAAGTGGATCGGACTAGCTTCTCCTTTCAAGCCAACCCAGACCTCAAGCCTTTGGATTCCAGGTCTGCTCAGCCTTCAAGATGACAAGAGAACGGGCCATTGTGGGAGGCTAAATGACATTTGTTTATGGCTGAAGTCCTAGGGTTGACCCCCTACTGTTGTGAGAAAAACCAAAGGTGTCACATGCATGTGCTTGTTGTCTATATTCTCGGAGCTCCACACTATTAGGTCTCAGTTGGAACTATTTCCATTCATGCATTTATTCATTCCATAAGTATAATTTGCTCTCCTGCTACAGCAGGCTATTCTATATGCTGTATTCTTCTAAGTTATCAGTATGTAACAACAAAACTAAATAGAAAGTCCTCTACCACATCTAACATCTGCCACCACAGGAGTCTGATGCACCTTAATTGGGCTCATTGCACTGGGCTGGAATTGGGGATGTGCTAGATTCTTCCTGCTGCTTGCTCACTGCTCTTTAGGTTGATGCAGGAGGCTGCACTGCCTAGATAGAATGCATCATGGTTTTCTTATTTTCTGGTTTCTAGCTGGGAATAGCAGAGGACTAGAGTGTAACATTTGGGTCATTATTTTTGCCAATCTTTTTCCTGTGGCATTGCACAGTGTGTCCCTGACCAAAGATCACTGCCCCTTCTCAGCTAGCCTCTTCTAAACACATTTCCCTCTGGGTCCTAATAAACATGCCTGTCCCTTTGGGCCTGACCTAGTGATGGCCTGTCTGAGGCCATCAGCCCTGGGCAACTGTCTCTTTTTTTACTTAGCAGTTTTCTTACTCAACCCACACCTTTATAAAGACTCTTCAAATTATCCACTTTGAACTTGTCATTTCTCTTTTCCTGGGTCCTTGAGGGATAAAGGTCATCTGGTCCAACCTTATTTTGGCAGTAAAGACATTCAAGAAGTGACTCACCCTGTGTTATTCAGCTAGAGAGAAATCAGGACTCTAATCAAAGGAGCCTATGATGACTGTATGGGAAATTGACCCAGATTTTTCTGTTTTCCTGTGTTTCACCTTTCCCCCCCTGCTTAGTCCCTGGAAATGCTGTGTGTGTGTGGTGGGGGAAGGTTGTGATATAATTAATTATGCAAGCACATCCAATGAATGGGGCTATGATTTAGAATGTCTGCTGGAGAGGCTGATAATTAAATAATAAAATGTGCATTTCAGGTACAGTTATTCTAAGCCTCACTGAGTAAATGTGTTATCACCTCACATTCTTTTTTTTAAAAGGTGGAGTTGTGCTCTAATTCCCACACTGGGGTCTCTTCTCCATGCCCAGCTCGTCTTCATGTCAGTTCGTGTGTGTGTGTGTGTGTGTGTGTGTGTGTGTGTGTGTGTGTGTGTGTGTATGTGTGTGTGTGTGTGTGTGTGTGTGTGTGTGCAGGAATTTACCATGGCTCCACATGTAGGTGTTAAATAAAATAACATGTGAAGAGTGTAATGTACTTTATACAATATAAACCGTTATGGAGCTCAATGCAGAGCTCATCTCTGATTTAAGGACAGCATATGCTCATGAATAGCCTTTCTGACCATTACTTACTATAGAAATTCTAAATGCTTTTAGCAAACATTTAAGATCCCATGGAAATTTATTTACTTTTCTCTGCAACTCACTTTTTCGTTAAGGATATATGTGCATTTCAAACACGTACAGCACACAACATGAATTCAAAACCAGGTTCTAGTTACTGTGTAGGTAGGGCCTGTACAATGAGGCCACATTTAAGGGGTTTCTATCTGAGTTGCTATAGATTTTGTGATTTTTGTGACTGTTTTCCAGGAAATGACAATGGGGTGATTTACCCTATAAAAATATGTTAAGGATAAGTTTACAACATATGAAAGTTTTATGTCTTGAAGAAGAAATACTTTTACTTAGACTGTAGGCCTTCTCTTAACATCACATATTTAAAACAAGTCTGGTTTACAAAAAGCAAGTATGTGGTTTATGAGAATCCTTTAATTCAACTCTAGCTTTCTGGTTCAATATATAGGCAACCTTAAAAGTAGATATGATAAATATTTGCCAGAGGTACAGCAACACACTGTTCATGGAAGACTTTAATAACCAAAATGGCTTCCTTTCCTGCCAAGTCCAGTTTCAGAAAACCACTTATCAGAAAATTGATAAGATATGGCAGTCTCCATCTACAGCCTCTACCAAAGAGAGATGTCATAGGACTTTGGGATTTTGTTATAAGATGACTCTCCAAGGCACGGCAGAGGATGGTGATACCAGTCTGCGAGGATCTGAAACTTCCACAAGAGATCTCTGAACACAGTCTGTGTTACCATATGTCACCATACCCCATTCTCCTGGTTGGCAATGTCTAGATTCCTCCTCTCCATCAACTTAAGTTCTGTCTTGACTCATCGATCAAGCCTGAGCAGAGTCTCGGCCTATGTCAAGCTCTGTGTTCGATGTTTCGGCAATTCAGCTTGCAGCTCCACTGACCCCAGCTTGCTGGTCTTGCTTCTTTCTTCTGTAAGATCTGTAGACCCAAGCTCTGTGATTTTCCACATATCAGTACTTGACAGCAATTTGTAAATCTGAAAAACTCATTTTAATTCTTTTGTGTGTCAATACCCTGAACTCCTATCCGGAGAGAAAATCCCTTGAAAACAGAATGTTACCCTTCATTTTAGGTTCAATATTCTGTTCATGTGGGAAATCTGCAAACCATATTGTTTTGGTCATGTAGGGGGCCTTGAAAAATAAGGCATGATCATTTGTTCTAACTAGTCCCTGGTCACCTTTTTCATCAGAGGCTAAGAAAATGAACACAGTCATAAAATGATTATTGCTCTCTTGGTCCAGAAAGTAAATTTATTTTTCCTTTCTTCCTAAGTCCAAAAACACAAAACTAATTGAGAGATTCTTAAATCTTTATAACACTATCACTTATAATAAGTAATATTATGAGTCAAAATGCAATTTCTTATGCTATTACTATTAACTTCTTTAGGATTCATTTCCGACCCACCCACCTCCTCATTTGGCCAAATGTATTTCAGTAAGTGCAGATGGGAGCTGAGAAGATGATAACGAATTATGGGTTTAAGTATTTATTCCATGCCTTCCTAATATTACAGCTATATTCTTTCCACATGAGATGGCATTTTGGCTGTGGGTGATATGATTAATATCCAAATATGGCTTGAGAAGCCAGAGGAGGCAAGTGTGATGAGGCTGAGGGGAAGGGAAAGACACCCTTCAGTAAGTGTGAAGCTTTTTGGGCAAGGAAGCATACTTGGTGATGTAAACGGGCAGAAATGGAAACAGATTAAGTTTTAAGATGTGCCCTTTTTTCAGGAATCAGGGCATGCTGAGTATGTGGGGAGAGAGTCTGTGGATACAGGAAACTTACTGACGCTTCAGTGCTCTGGTTTTCACATCTGTAAAATGGGAACAGTGTGCTGCCATCTGTCAATCATCTCTCTGTTTGTCATGAAGGGTGAAATCACAGGCATAGGCACGCTAATGCAGCTCGGGTGTTGCACAAGGGCCCCTCTGCGGGAGAAAGGAGAAGGGCCCCAAAGAAGCCAGCTAAACTTGCCAAGTCAGGGACTTTTGATCATTCATCTTTGCTCTTGACTGCTAAGAACTAGAGATTTTTTTTTTCCTAATTTCAAGAAGGAGCTTTTTGTGCTCACAGCCACTCTGATTGAGATAAGTACAGAGAGACTTTATTATTCAGCTAAGGGCTTTTGCTTTTTCCTAATGACTGTCTTTCCTCCCACCAACAGAGAGAATACAGAGTTGGATCATCATTCTAATTGAGCACAGGCAGAAACAGTGGCTGGACAAGGCGGCGGACATGGAGTCACAGGAGTGCACAAAGCTGGGCTGATTCCTGTTCTCTTCCTCCCAAACACCTGAAGAATTGTGGGCATGAAGGCGATCCACAGAAAGCAATATGTACAGGGAATGAAGAACAAGGCTTTGAACCATGGTGGCAATGGAAGGAGGAGCACAGGAGCTCCTTGTCTCCTTACACACACACACACACACACACACACACACACACACACACACACACACCTCAAAGAAGCCAGGAACACTCAACTCTGATTCCTGTACACTGCACTCTATGCATCTCTAACTCTGAGATCTCAAGCTTTTCTCTACGGTATTCTGCTTAGCATCAGGATTTAACCCTGATTCCCACCACCCATTGTCTACCCATTAGGAATCCATCAAGCTGTCTTTCCAACTTGATGTTCCCTGAAACCTTCACCAATTGAAGGGACAAGGACTTGCCTACCTCCCATTGCTTACTCATCTTTTCAGCACATCCCCCTTTCTGATGTCTCCCAGACCTTCCAAGTCTTCCTTCTCTTCCTCAACAGACTGCTCTGAGTCATTCAAGCTTCATGTCGTTCTTTTTCCTTCCATTGATACCATGGTTCAAAGCCTTTCCTCCATTCCCTGCACATCTGGCTTTCACCGTCATGCCCACAATTCTCTGAAAATGTTGTTCCATCAAGGGCTAGTGCTGTTTCTTAGTTGGCAAATCCAAAGGTCTTTGGTGCACTGTTATCACCCTCCCAAGGCCTTTCCAGAAATGCTCTGACTCTTTACCTCTATGTCCCTGACTGGTCTGCTGCTTCTGAGAGTCTTGAGCATGCTTCCCCCTCCTCATTTTTTTGGAGGACACCCCAGGGCATGTCCGTAGCTTTTTCCCCATGCTCTTCTTTCTTCTACCCAAGGCAGGAACAAATTCTCCAGTGCACCATCTCTTGAGAGCTAACAACACCTCTTACCTCAAGTTCTCTCTGGATTTATTGCCAGCTTCTTTTCCTACAGTTACTTTTTTCTTGTAAAACCTTCACATCATCACATAGAATACAGTGAAGTCTGCATTTCAGGGTCAGTAGTACATGCACATAGTTGTGTAACCATCACCATCATCCACTTAGACAATGCCTCTCCTTTCTTCCCCTTTCAGGTCTGGGTAGCCACCACTCCATTTGTTTCTAGGACTCTGAGAATAAGTACTTCTCAGAAGTGAAACCATTTGTGTGTGTGTCCTATTTCCTAATGTCTTCAAGGTTAAACCATGCTACAGCACCCATCACTTGTTTTTCCCTTCTAAAGGTTCAATAATATTTGTACATTTGTATCAGATTTCTTCTATCTATTCATCTATCAATAGATACTTATCACTGAATAATTTTCAAAGGCTCCTTTGCTAGGACTTGTGATTAGCATAGGTACAATATTAATACAATACTCAATACACTACGATATAATATAAATCTCAATAGACTTTCGGTAGTTGAGACCCTTATTGCAACTTTTCTAGTTGGATTTCTTTGAGGGTACAGACCATCCCTGGGTCCTTTGGTAGCTTCCAAAACCCAAGCTCAACTTTTGGAACATAGCTAATGCCCAGTAAATATTCATGAATGAGTGAGTAATTGAACTCATTGGAATACAGACACTGCCCAGTAAAAATACATGAATGACAGAATGAGTGAACTCAGCAAGCACTCACAAGCAAATCAGTTTTATAAAGACATGATGTTTATAAAACCTCTGTTTTCTAACTGGAAATCCCACTCTTGGAGTTTTGTCCCCAGAGGGTGTTTGTGTAGAAGCTATCCCCAGACACATGGTGGATCACTCAAGTTTTTATTACTGATAGATTCCTGTTACTTCATAAATCGTGAGCTCCCCCAATGTAAATTGCCATTGAACAAGCCGAACAATGACATGGGCATTCTTTTTATCAAAGGCCTGGTATTAAGACAGATTAACTGAGAGGGAACGACACCAGCCTGGGTATCTGCCCCATCCCTCATTCTTATTGTGATTAATGAGATGAAGCACATTTTTCCCAACCCTGCCTGAAAACATATTGAGTTTATGCCTCGTCCCACAATGTTAAATATTGTCTTAGAATTACATTATCTCTTACACAGATGGATGGCTGGTGTAGTGTATACTGCTGACAGTTTTCTTGAAGTAGGACTTGAATCGTTGAGAGAATCACTCAGCCATGATTACAGCTGGGAATCAAGCAGAGAACTCCAGCAAACCCAGAATGCAATGGTACAAAGTAAACCCAGAAGTAACAGATTCATCTAGAACCACATAGATGCTATCCACCAAGGACAGAGGTGATGAAAGGCAGACACGTGCATATGGTGGGCAACTGACTAGCAATAAGGAAGACTGGAAGTAGAACCCGCAGAGAATTTTGTCTTCAGATGTGTAAGCTGCCTGCCTTGTTACTTAATTATGACCTGACATATTGTTTAAGTTACTGAATTCACATTTTTTAGGCTATATTTTGCATTTACTTTTACATTATCAAGCTAACCTTATGGAATAGATATACAGTGATTATTATTCCCATTTTGAAGATAAGGAAACTGAGACACAATGACATGAGTTAGGAGGGCTAGTACACTGGTTCATGGAAATATATACCCAGAGGATCTTTCTACTAGCCAATTCCTCATCTTCCTTCTTTGGTTTGAAGGGGCAGGGATCTAGTCTATAGCATAGGAGTTGGAATGCACTCAACAGGCCAGGATGGCCCCCAACTTTTGCTGATCCATCTACCTGCCTGAAAATCCTGGATGCTGGGATTGTAGGCGTGGGGCTACTGTGTTCCAGGCTATGCATTTGATTGTTAATGAAGTATAATGGAGAAGGGGAGGGCATGGGCTCTTCTCTCATAGTTTACAGATGACATGGATATGGTAACAATCTTTGCAAACAACTTCCTAAGAGGAGAATGAAGGCCTGGCAGTCAGATAATGGCACATGGTGGCCTTGGGACTAATGGTACTTAGAGAAATCTCTGTAAACAGGTAACATTTCCATTAGAGAGTTTTTTTTTTTTTTTTCTAGCAAAAGACAGTAGCTTAAGAAAATGTTCCAAGCTGAGTGTAGTGGTGTGGCACACATTGTTAATCCCAAAATTTGGGAGGCAGAGGCAGCAGATCTCTGTGAGACTAAGGCTAGCTTGGTCTACAAAGTGAGTTTCAGGACAGCTATGGCGATGTAGAGAGACCCTATCTCAAAAAAAAAAAAGTTCTAAGGCCATAAACTAAGTTGGGCCTTTAGAGCAGTCAGCCACATGCCATGAACTGCACTGGATGCTGACAATCCTGTGGGTGTGATGAGATAGACAAGATTCTTGCTTGCAAGAAGCTCTTTTGTATCAAGGGGATTCAGACAGTAAACACGGAACCAAATATTCATTAATTACAGACTGCTAGTAGTGCTAAAAGGAAGTAAATGAAATGCTGAGACAGAAAAACCAGACCCAGCAAGCATTCCCAAGGTGGTGATCTTTCTTAGCCAAGATCCCAGTGATGCTCTACCGATGTCAGCATAAGGCTCCATGTTGGGGAGCAGTAAGTACATAAGGCCCATGGCTCATAGAAAGGCAGCTAGAAAGTGGAGGAAAGTGTCATGAGTGAGAAGCCAAGCCATTCAGGGACTTAGGCTAAACACTGTATTCTAAAACAAAAAGAAAATCACCCAAAGGTTCGATAGTAAAGTGGTGTACTGATATATATCAATGGCCCAACCATTTGTACCTCCCTAATAAGAGTCTTATTGTCCTCCATATCCTAACAGAGCAGGACACCTAGGTTGTCAGCAGTCACAGGCAGTCTGGGCTCTCTGATCTATTCTAGGTCATCACCTCTGCAGAGTTCACCCTGGCTTTTACTCTCTAGCCCCATGTTCTCTGCCTGCATTCTCTGCCTGGCTGTCAGATGACCATCTACAATGCCAGCCTAGCATATTATTGAGTTCATCACCAATCTGTGGCTCTCCACTTCCCAGAGAACCAAACCCACCATTTCTCAAGAGCCTGAAGGCCTGCCCAGTTTCTCCCTGTACCCCCAGTCCTAGCTGCCTCCCACACCATCTACTCATCACATAAGTGTATTAGGATTGTATTCTGTTCCATTGTAAATATTTGTCCTGCCTACTGGTTTAATAAAAAATGTTGATTGGCCAAAGGCAGACAGGAAGAGTGGGTGGAGCTACCAGACTAAGAAAATTCTTGGAACATCTCAGAGCAGGGCAGAGATGCCAAAAGGATGCAACAGTGACAGGATGAGGAGATGGCAGCAGATGCAGAGGAAAGAAGCTGAAATGCTGCTCTGAGAAAAGATATTGAGCTGCATGGCTGAACAAGATGGGTTGTGTTCAGATGAAGGAGTTACAAGATATATGCCTAGGCCCTAGGTTGATCAGCAAAAAATTAATATAAGCATCTGTGTGATTCTGTGTGACTGCCAGTCTGTGGGACTGTGGGTCTGCAGGTCCGCAGTTCAGTGGGTCCAGGCCAAGGAGCCAGGCCAGGTAGTACGCACCAGAACCTAATGTAACACACAAGGCTGTGATTTAGCCCATTCCCCTTCTTTGTTACTTCCCTCAGATGCATTGAGAGAAAACTTTGTACAATTCCTTTCTGAAGTATTTATTTACCATTTACCTATTGTATTAGTTGCTTTCCTTATCACTATATAAAAAATATCAGAGAGAAACACAGCAAGAATCACTGCTTTGGGCCTGCAAGTTGCTTGGTCCCATACACTTGAGAAAACATGAAGACAGCTGCAGTATGTGGTAGAGGAGATTCCTTACTTCCTGTCAGGAAGGAAGTGGAGAGGGGAGGCCATGCACAAGATACTTGCAAAGACCTACCTTTGGTGACTATTTCCCTTAGCTAGGTCACACCTCTTAAAGTTTTCAGAACCTCCTAAAGTAACAACACCATCGGCTGCAGACCAAGGCTCTAGCACATAGGAGACATTTCATGTCACATCATAATACCCAGTCTGTCCCCACCACCTTGGTACAAGCCACTATAATGTGTCACTTGGAACAACAGCCTCCTGAGTGGCCTACCTGTTTCCACTTCAGTTTTCTCCCAGTTCATCCTTTACAGCACCCAGGGTAAATGCTAAAAATGCTGGGGAAATGCCTTTGCTCCCTAAGGCCTAGCTGGAATTAATTGTTCTGCTTTGGGATCCTGAGGCTGGAAAGCTGAGGACTTCCATGCTGAATGGGAGTACAGAGATGGCAGTTCTCTAACTCTATGGATTATCCAGGCACACACATTAAAAAACAAAATCAACAACGACAACAAAAGCATGGCTTCCCAAGTCTCCATTCGAGGAGAGGCAGTGTAGGGCTCTGTTCCTCCACCAATTCTGGGACATCAGCAGCTGCAAAATGGAGCTCACTAAGCTAACTGAACTATCTTAAAGGCAACGATCACCCTGTCCAATGAGAAGTTCACATAGACTAATAAATGCTCGATGGGGCCCCACACACCAGATAGGAAGCTGGACTGGGTGTCATAAGTATATTTTCTCTTTTAAGCTTCCAGTTGCCCTCAGGGCCCAGTGAATGCAGGAGGCAATCTACACTGCGTCAGTCAGATTCTCCTGAGGTAATTGAAATCCCATCTAGGGTGAAGGAGGTTCAAAGGGCAAGCGCTGGGCCTTTGGCTCTTTTGGGCCCTGTGTGTGTGTGTGTGGTTATGGGCTTCAGAGAGCTGCATCATGCCAATCAATGTGTGCAAATCAGCTTGGGAACCACAATGGAACCATATTCATCAGCATATTGGAGGAATGGCAGATAAAATCATCATTCTGAGAGGCCAGCATTGTGCAGTTCTTTCTGTAACCTAAGGCAGCCGAATAGTACCACAGCATGGTACTATTCACAAGAAAAGACTCTGAGATACAGAGAAGAGTTTAGACAAATAAAGGGCAGTTTAATTCGGTTTGGTTCAGCAACCAGCATCAGCCCCACAGGGGCTCTGTACCACATTCTCCACAGGATGAATGGGCGTGGAAGAAAACTCAGCCTCATGTAATGTAAGTAGCTGCAGAGTTAGAATAAAATCCACCAGGGATGCTATAGTAATCATTCCCCACCCCACCCCCACCCCCAAATGAATTCTGGTTTGCTACAGGCTGTGGCTCACTCTCCCAAAGCATGCCTTCTTTAAGGAGATATCCTTGCTTTCCAGATAATCTTCAGGCTCAGGGCTTTCTGAGGTGACTGCAGTCATGAGGATGTCTAAGAGGGTAAAGTAGTGCTTCAGAGACAGCAAGACTCCATCTTTTCTCCACACACCTCGTTTTCAGATTTTGGATCAATCTTTGCTTTATTGAATTCTTTTGTTCATCATTCTGCATGCTTCTTGCTTTTCTTTATTTGATTCTATTGAACAAGTCACAACAAATGCCAATTGCTTTTACTACTAGAGAAGTAACGGTGATTCCCAGGGCCAGACCGGATGAGCTTGCCAGCAGCTGATGGATCTAACTCTTTAGAAATGGTGGCTCTTTGATTTACAAGTTGAAATTTTTGAGGGGGCATAGAAGACTGGACTAGCATTTCTTGGGAGACATTGGGACAATAACCCTAGGTTACAGATGAGAAAGCTGCTTATAGTTAAAGGCAGAATGTAAGTGAGGCTGTGGAAAAATAGAAATCCATGTGTACTATTACAGGAGGAAGTGTAAATGATGTAGGAGCTATGAAATCATTATGGTGACTCCTTAAAACGTTCAAATAGAATCATCCTTCGACTTAAAACTTCTCCTTTGGGTATATATTCAAGAAAATAGAAAATAGGATCTTAAAGACATAATAGTATAGCCATGTTCATAGTCACATATTATTTAAACCAGTGAAAGGTCAGAAATAACCAAATGGTCAATATATGAGTGTATAAAGCAAATGCAGTGTATCATTAAATGGAATATTACTCAGTCATGAAAAGAAAGAACTATGACACACCCTACATTATTGAATCTTAAGAGTTTATGCTAAAACACACAAGGGCATGTAGTACATGATTCCATTGATGTGAAGTACCTAGAATAGTCTCATTTATATAGACAGAAATTAGGATGACTCTCAAGGGCTAGGGGTAGGGGACACAGGAACTCTTATGTAATAGGTATGGAGTTTCAGGTTGGGGTGTTACAAAAGTACTGGAAATAGTGTGATGGCTACATAGCAACATGGATGTGCTCAACACCTCTGACCTGTATAGTAACAAATGGCTGAGACAATAATTTTATAATAATAATATAAAATGATAATAATATAGCATTTAAAAATATCAATTAAAAGTTAGGAAAGTGTCTGAGTTGGTAGACTGATTGCCTTGCATCCACAAGCCCTGTGCTCAACCCCAGCACTGTATAAACTGGGCATGATGGTGCATGCCTGTAATTTCAACATTCAGGAGGTAGAGGCAGGGAATCAGGATTAAGTACAGAGTCAGCATTATGTCAAGCTTGGAATAAACAAGACCTTGTCTTAAAACAACAACAAAAAACAAAAAAGGTACTAAAGATAATAAAAATAAGAGAAGAATGCTTTTCAAATCTCTAGGGAATCAGGGCCAGACTTTTATGGTTCTTTCTGTGGACAACAGCCAGGGTGTTAGAGAGTTGCAAAGTCTGGTAGTGAGTTGATCCCAAATATCTGGAGAAGCAAGAAGTTTTCCCGATTGTCACAGGAATGACTTAATTTACAAATACTTACTTCACTTGAGCCCCATAGCCAATGAAGGTCATTCTGGCCAGGCTTTTGGGACCCTGCTGACTATTGCTGATTGTGACCAATTTCGGCTGCCCTGTAGCTCTCCTATACAACCATGAAGAGGACTTCCAACTTATTTTGTGCTCAATTGAACATTTAAAAATCATGTTCACAAGCTCCTCTGTCCTTTGTGAGTGTGCTTACATGGGTTCTGAGCATGCCTGGGCCCGCCAAAACAAGAAAGTCTAAACTAGAACTTGATAGGGTGAGTGTTCTCAGAAATGACCACTGTTGCTGGGTCTTCTGGCTTTTTTGAGAGAATTTCTCACCATCGCCCAGTTGATGGCAAGAATTTAGGAAGTCATACTCAATGCTTTAGTTGTCCTGGTGTCTACACCTCAGTGTCAGCACTGACATGGTATTTCACTGATTTCTACTCCAGAATGGTCTAGCCATTACAGCATCAGTTTGAACTGGGAGCTTGTTAGAAACCTACATTGCCACCTCATCCCTGATCTCCTCAGTCAAAATCTGCATTCTGACTGGCTTCCCATGTGATTCATAAGCACAGCAGACACTGAGCAACCCTGTACAGTGCTACCTCAGAGTGCTTACTCATGGGCATCTTTGGGGAGCATTATCAGAATAATGTTCAAACTTCTTCCTGTGTGAGTCTGATTTGAGAGAGCTTTTTCTCCTACAGTCAAAGAGGAAACCATGACAAATGAAGTATAAGTAACATGAAGAGCTCCCTCCCCACCCGTGGACAGGCAAGGAAGATAGAGACTTGAGCCTCTCTCTCTCTCTCTCTCTCTCTCTCTCTCTCTCTCTCTCTCTCTCTCTCTCTCTCTCACACACACACACACACACACACACACACACACACACACACATGAGCATGACCACAGTGCCCACGGTCACATATGAAAGACCTCCATGATGTAGGGATGTCTTTCTGTATGCTGTGAGTAAAGGAACAGTTTTGGCCTATGGAAAGCCCCACAGCAGTAGGCAGGAAATCGGAACATAGGCAGGGAAGGAGGGTGGAGTCAAAGAGACATGATCAAGACGCCCAAGAAGACACATGTAAGGTAACACAGGTGAGCCATGGGCCATGTGGTAGAACAGATTAATGAAAATGGGTTGAATTAAGATGAAAGAGCTAGCTAGGAATATTCCTGAGACATAGGCCAAACAGCATAAAATTAATATAAGCATCGGTGTATTTCTTTGGGACTTTGGGATTGCTGGTCCAGATAAGTGGCATCGGGCAGGCCCGGACTGGGGACTAGGTGGGCCAGAGACCTCAGAGTGTTGACTGTTTTGAATGTTTATAAGTGAGTTGTAGTAGACTGTGGGCAGACTCAGTATTTAAGTCTAGCTTTGACCTTTGAGCATCATAGACTCCTTCATCTCCTGTGGGAGCATATCTAACATAGTCCTGCATTTTTACATTAAAAGCGGTTTATTTAAAAGAAGAAAAAAAACACCTAATCCAGTCAAGGTAGAAGGGCTTAAGGAGAACAAGGTTCCCTCAAGCATAGAAGAGGCCGTTTTAAGACTAAATTAGATCTGTGAAAGCTCTTTGTGCTCATTTGTACGATCGCGTTCTATCTCTCCTTCTCCAGCTTTTCAATGAATATAAAGTCTAAAATCCGGGAGAAAGCAGCTTTTCGCCCTTCCACATAAGTATTTCAGTCTTGGTTTCTTAGAAACCCTTGAAGGCCCTGATTCGTGAATGAATCCTAATTCCTCTCTGCTCCCGTGTGTGGAAAGGCAATGATTCAACCCCAAATTGAGCAAAAATCAAGAACACATAGATTGGAAGTTGGACTCCTTAGTACGCGTTTCTCTTTGTTTGTCCCATTTATGCTTAGCAAAATGTTATTTTACAATAACTCAGAAAGGCTGTTAGACAAACACTCACCATGGAGACTTGCAGACCTCAAGGAGCCAGAAGAATAAAGGAAGAGTCACACAGATGTACTTTAAAGACAGCGTTAGACAGAGGGCTTTACTAGCAGAATGGTGGTGTGGTGGTACTTCTGTGTAGCGACTGCCATCAATGTATGTATGTGTGGGTCACGTTTGGGACCTGCTATATCACAAAGGGAAGATAGACCAAACAGCAGTTCCAGACTCCGTTCCCCACCCCAAGGGTCCCTCTTGGGTCATAGATGTGATGGAAGGTCACATACTGGGTCTAGAGCATGGTGAAAGTTCCTAGATATTCTCATGGCTCCCCTTACAGAAAAGGGGTATCGATCCCAGAAGGTAAGGACAGACAGGTATGTGAGTGGAGGGCAGGAAGGTAAAAAGCCAAGGCCTCTCTCTTTGCCCATATAGGCACTGACAAAAGCTTAAGGCTCCTGTTAATTCCTTCTGATCTGGCAAGGATGAAATGTCCTTAGTAACTGATATTTTTAAAGCCCTTTAAGAGTCCCTGGTGGCAGGTAGTTGCTATTTTAAAGCATCAAATTTTAGTTAAGGGAATCAGCCAATGAGTAAGTCAATATTTGTTTAGCATCTGCAATGTGCTCCACTCTATACCAGTTTGCAATAGCATGCAAAGATTAAGTATAACACATGAGCTGCAGCCAGAAAGAGGCTGTTCTGAACAGGCTTTAGGGAACAAAGGATCTGAGTTTGAGTCTCTATTGGAATTGGCTTATTTTCCCAAGCCTTAGTTTTATTCCCTGGAAGTAAAAGCTAATGTTTCATGGGGTTTTTCAAGTATTCAATACATACAGTGTTTGTCACATGTTTCTCTCATTGTGAAAACTCAATAGCCAGCAGTAAAGAACACATCCCCTAGGGAAACCAGAAATTTGTACTCAATTGTTAAACAAAGATCATCCTAAAAGTTGACAAAGAAACTGAGAATATAGGCTTGCACCTTCCAGGTACTGGAGGGTTATTTTTTAGTATAGACAGTTTTGTTTCATTTGTTTGGGATGCAGTTTCCCTATGCACACAGAAGAGGGTGTGGGATCTTCTGGAACTGGAGTTACAGTCAGTGTGAACCACCTAGGTTCCTGGGCACCAGACTCAGGCTCCCTGGAAGAGCAGCAAGAGCTCTTAACCCTGCTGAACCATCCCTTCAGCCCTGTTAGTTCTAAAGAGCTGAACATGGAGTATATGGACAGGCTCTGGGACATCTTCCCAAAGGAGGCGACTCATGAAGCAGGGACCTAAACATCGCAGCTCTATCTTGTCCTGCTGTACCTGAGCCATACTTGTCAGACAAAAGACGGGTGGATGCTCCAGCTCCAGCAGCTCCTCTGCTCCAGCTCCAATCACCTAACTCTTTACTACGTCTTCACACTTAAACTCTTAAAACATCTGTGTGTGGGCAGGTACACCCTGCTTTCTCCTCATCTTCTGATTTCACTCTTGACTCTTAGGTCTTCTCGCTGCATTCTGGGTACTTTTAAAATTGCCTTAGTAAAGTGCATAATTTATCTGCAACTAGTGCCCTCCATTTAAAGTGCAGAATTTGATGGGAAGAAGGGGACCAGCAGGAGACAGGAGAGGGCATAAGGCAAGGCCATGGGAGGATAATTATAATCAAAGCTCATTATATGCACATATTACAACACTGTAACAAAGCCCAATTATTTTGTACAATTAATACACAGTAATATTTTTTGTTAAAGAAAAAGCGCATAATTTGATAATTTATGATGGTCTATTTCAGTAGGAAACCACAATATGTATTCAAAATGTAGAAGACTTCCATTATCTGCAGCCCCCCTGCTGTGCAAATACAAAGGCCCTGTTGTCTCTTTGCGTTCAACTTTCTTTCTGGCTGGACTTCCTGGACAACCACTGTCCAGCCTTCTATCAGTTTAGTAGACCAGTTTGCATTTTCCGGGGTTATATATAAATGGAAACATATAGTCTCTGGCTTCTTTCTCTTGCCATAATGACCTGGGGATCCATCCATGTTTGTATATTTAGTAAGCAGTGTCTTTTTATTTATTTTATGTGTATGTAGGCAGATATGTATGTGAGGACCTGCATGCTATAGCCCATGTGTAAAGGGCATGAAACTTAAGGTAAATGGTTCTCTCCACCATATGAATCCCAAGGATTAAACTTAGGGGATCAACCTTGGAGGATGCCCATTAAATCATGCCTTTTTATTATTGAACAGTGGTCTATAACCAGACAAACTAAAGCTCCTTTATCCACCTGCCTACAGAGGGCAATTGGGTTCTTTCCAGTTCTAGATTCTTATAAAGCTGCTCTACATTTTAAGGTAAGAGTTTGTGTGGAAAGTTATTTTTCATTTTCTCACATAAATACACAGTGGTGGGCTTGCTGGCTGGTTCCAGTGGTAGTTTTAAAAAGTAAAGTGTTTTCAAAATAGTAGCCCATTGTATATCCTTAGTAATGGTAATGAGAGTTTTGATTCTTCATAGCTATGACAACACAGGGGACAGTCTTCAGGATTGCCCATGTTCTTAATTTAGGTCTCAGGCATCTTATTTGGGTTTCATGGCCACTTGAGTATCTTCTTGTATATAGAATCTGTAAGAAATCTTTTCCTATTTCTTAATTCAGTGACTACAAGAAATCTGTCATCTGTAGCAAAGGCTTTCTTCCCTTTTGAGGTTTGGTTTTTCCATGCTTTAAAAATTTAAACTTTATTTTTATCTATTTATTATTTTTTGTGACAGGATCTGTTGCAGCCCAGGCTACTTCAAACTTATTGTCTAACTGAGGATGATCTTGAACTTCTGGGCCTCCTGTCTTCTCTTCCTGAGTGTTGGACCCAGAATTGATGTATTACTTGGGGCTAATTCAGAGCTTAGCCTATGCTTAACAAACATTCTACAAACTGAGCTATGTCCCCAGATAATTATGTGATGTTTAAATGGAATCCTGTGAGAAACATAGTTTTAAGGTTTTGATAAATGCTTGCTGGTCTACAGTAAGTAGCAGTATTGTTCATATTTTTGTAGTGCTGAGAAACTTCTGCTTACGCACATTTTCAAGAATTTTCTTTTAGAAATTTTCAGGGTTGAAGAGATAGCTTGATGGTTAAGAGAGCTATTGCTCCTGTAGAAGACTGTAGGTCAGTTCCCAGCACTCACAGCCACATTAGGTACCTTATAGCCACTAGTTAATCCAACTCCAGGGGATTCAGTATCCTCTTTTAGCATAAACACACATACACAGAGAGAGACAGAGAAAGAGAGACAGGGAGACAGACAGAAACACACACCACACACATAGAAAGGTAGGTAGGTAGAGAGAAGTTTAAAAAATAGAGAAATTCTTAGAATTTTGACCTTTGGAGTTTATGTTCTGTGGCTCATTGTCAGTGTGCCTCATAGACATCATTGTATAAACCTATGGCTGCAAAGCCAGACCAGACACTAACAACTGCTTAGTTTCTTTTTCCTGTCCAGATCTTGCCTCTGAAGTCCAAACCTTTGCACCTCCAAAGTGGACTTTGTACTTTTATGCCATACTCGATTCTCCTCTATCTGGTTCCATCTACCAAAGCTGATCAAGCTACAACAACAACAGAAACAACAATAAAAGCTTCCTCACGATCTTGGTCCCTGTAGTTATTTCTAAAGCCCACTCTCTACTCAGAACCACCCCTTTCCCCCAAGATCCTTCAAAGATCTGTGGTCCCCACACTCCACTGCAGCCCTACATCCAATTTACAATCTTACCCAAAACTACTAGCTTTGCTTGGCTCTAACGATCATGACTACGATCCTCCCCTGCTTGTCTTTGTCCCTAGGCTTCCTTCCGAACAGTACTCTCTGTCATCTCGGCCCAGATGTGCATTTCCTTTGATTTTTTTAAAGATGCCCCCATAGCTCTCCTTTCTGTGACCTCACGGGCATCCTTTCTTTCCTTGAAAGATTCTTGTCCCTCCAACTGGCCTCCAGTTCAAATGTCACCTCCCTGGGGAAGGCTACCATGGTCATCTGGCTGGTGTTAGGCTCTTCTCGTGATAGTCCTCTCCAATAATGCATTGGTACAGTAATTATAGGATGCTGCACAGAATTATACTGAAATATTCACTTCCCTGTCTATAAGGCAGTAGGTTTCATGGGAACTGCCTCTGCTTCTATCCTTTGACACTTTCCTCTGCATGTATGGAGGAGTATTTGTTGAAATAAGCATCTAGTATATCAATACATGAATGTGTGAATAAAGACAAAGAGGAACATCCCTGCGAAAGAGGTGGAGGAAGACCTTGGGGTGAAATCTGGGAAGAGAGAGGAATCAAAATGAAATCATGGGGTTGTGGGAAACAATTGTTGATTTTCTTTTTGAATTGAGAATCAATACACAATTTTCTCTCTCCCATCATGTAAGCAGACTATTAATTATAGCAAGCCTGGTGGGACTTATGTTCATCTCATCAAAACCAACCTGTTTGTAAGCAGCTTTAGAAGCACGTGATAAAATAGTGTCAACACAAAAGATGCAGATGTAACTCTGAATTCTCTGACTGTAGCCGCTCCCCGTTTAAAAGCAATTAAGTAGAGGCACTAAAAGGCACAAGCAAGCCCAGAAAGTTCGATCAGAGGGAAACATTTTTATGAGCCCATTGGAAAAGGGCTGTTTTTACTTTTGCTGTGGAGGGCTTGGAAGCCCCCCCACACACACACATACACATACAACATACAGCTGTGGAAGGCCACCTCTGGCTTGGCTTCCTGGGGTGGGAAGAGATCAGTGTCCTCAGATTTTAGTGATTTTGATGAGGGCTCAGACACAGAGAGAGGTAGAGTCTGGCTCTACACAGCAGAGAAATGCATATAGACTTGGTTATTTCTACATTGTCTCTGTTTATCTGATAATACATTATGTATGCAGTACGCTCTTAGTGGCTTGTTATTTAATTTTGCACATGAATAAAATAAAGGGAGCTCTTTACTAAGTGCTCAGCTGGGGATAGTTGGTGTGTAGATCAGATTCTGACTCCTGATCCTCATCCATCCATGACCTGGGGAAGCAAGGTTAGCAGAGCACACCTCTCCTGACCACACTGAAAGCCTCGCAAAGCTCTGCCTTTTTTTTTTCTCCAGATGGATAATGTGTCATTGTCTGTCCTGAGTCTAATGGTGCCTAATGAAGGAGGCCCACTGGCTAGGTAGTAGAGATGGCATTTGATGTGGGACACAGAGGAGATCTTCTTGTTGGAATTTGCCTCTGCCACTAAACATGTCCTTTGACTCTGATTGGGTCAATGCAATCCATTTTGTTGGAGCCAGGGAACACTTTCCCTGGGGACTGAACCAAGAGTTTTTCTTAGGCTAGACCAGCACTTTACTAATGGAGTTACCCAGACTGCGGTTTCTTATCTGGAGAGGTCATAAAGAATGGAAGAATTACAAACTCGGAAGTAAGATCCCCATGGGATCAAATTGTACCTTTAATCATTGCTAGCTGTGTGACTGAGGGATTCCTATCCTTCATCTATACATGGGACTGATAAGGTGTGACATCACATGACTGTTGTGAAGATGAAATGGATAAACACAGGTAAAGAATCTGGGAACGATGCCTGCTGTAGAGTAAGCATGTACATGTACAGCAGGGAATCAACATTGTTTCCTGCCTGCTGCTGTCAGGACTGCTTTAGGCTTTCCCTGAAAAGTAAAGTAAGATGTCATTCTCTCATAGGTGTCAGCTTACAAACCAGCATGA